>CM076580.1:1540985493-1541193863 GCA_034641835.2 Pinus albicaulis | reverse complement strand
AATCTGGAAGCACCCCAGGATGAGACTATGCCTGATATTGAAGGGCCAATGGACCCTATTGATCCACCCCTTCACTAGGAAAGAGACCATCATGGCTCAGGGACACCCTCGAAGATGCTGAGGGTCATGCTGCCCCAAGGGGGACATTCCGAGAAAGCAAGAAGCCGTGTAGATACCAAGGGTATCTAGCTGCCATGAGTACTATTGTACAATCTGAACCTGGATCTTTTGAGGAAGCCATCAAGCATCAAGTCTGGAAGGATGCTGTGCATGAAGAATATGAGTCTATCATGAAGAATGATGTACGGGATGTGGTCCCTAGACAGAAGATTAAATGCTGTTGTCACCGCTACCATTGTCTACGGATCAAACATGGATGCGATGGGAGTCTTGAAGAAGTTTAAGTCAAGGTTTGTTGCAGTGGCTACTCTCAAGGAAGGAATTGACTATGATGACATATTTGCACTTGTGGCACGATATACCACCATTCGATCAATCATAGCCCTTGCTGCTACGCAAGGATGGAGTCTTCATCAGATGGATGTCAAGACCGCTTTTCTGCATGGTGCAATAAAGGAAGAGGTGTATGTAGAACAACCTCTGGGATTTGAAGTTCAAGATCGAGACACTTATGTCTGCAGGTTGAAGAAAGCCCTCTATGGGTTAAAGCAAGCACCCAGAGCTTGGTACGAGAGGATGGATAGTTACTTGATGAAGCTGAGCTTCACTCGAAGCAATGCTGATCCAAACCTTTACTTGAAGGTTGTGGAAGGGAAGCCTCTCATTCTGGTGCTGTATGTGGACGACCTCTTCCTGACAGGTGATGACCCTCTCATTCATCAATGTAAGAGGGAGCTTGCTGCTGAGTTCGAGATGAAAGACCTAGGACTGATGCACTATGCCCTGGGCACCAGAGGTCGCAGCAGAGACTGGAAGATTTTCTTTCTCGAGAAAATATATTGTGAAGCTTCTGGGAAGATTTGGGATGGTGGACTGTAAGTCCGTGTCGACACCAATGGAACTCGACTTTAAGAAGTTGAGTGGCAGCGCTGCTGGGCCTATCTTGGCCAATCCTACTGAGTATCGTCAACTCATAGGAGCTTTGATGTTCTTAGTGGACACCCGACCGGATATATGTTTTGCAGTGAACACTTTGAGTCAACAGATGGTTGAGCCTCATCATTTTCACTGGGTTGGTGCCAAGAATCTTCTGAGATATCTTTGGGGCACGATAAACCATGGGCTGAGATACACTGCCGGGAGTGTGACACTCCGTGGATATACTGATGCCGATTGGGCTGGCAGTGTGGTGGATCGTAAGAGCACATCGGGATGCTGCTTCAATCTTGGTTCTACTTCGATCTCATGGATGAGCAGGAAGCAGAAGTCGGTGGCTTTGAGCACCGCTGAGGCCGAATACATTGCTGCAAGTATGGCCTGTTGTGAAGCAGTTTGGTTGCGTAAGCTCTTTAGTGAGCTGTTTGGACATGTGCTAGATACCACTGTGATACTCTGTGATAACCAGAGTGGGATTCGTATGACTGAGAATCCTGTGTACCATGACCGATCCAAGCATATTGATATCGGTACCACTTTATCCGGGATATGGTACAGCGAGGCGCCGTAAGGCTCGATCATATAGGAACTGATGAGCAGGTCGCAGATATTCTCACTAAGCCCCTGGGAAAGGTCAAGTTCCTAACCTTCCGTGAGAGTCTTGGTATCGTGGAACGACCCTATGATGTGGGTCCTGTTGGACGATGAGCTCTGGGAGCTCTGGGGGGCTTTGGGGATAGCTTCTCGGAGCTATAAGCACTCATAATGCTTCTGCCCCACCCTTGTGATTGTTGAGCTGGTTCGCCACTCATTTATCTGTGCCCCGTATGCATCCTACCCATTGAGTTCATGGCTCATGGGAAGTACCTCTCATTTGGCCAATGAGGTGTGGAAAAGCTAGAGACTATTAGCAAAGACTGATGGACGCATCAGAGATTGCCGTACTCTCTATCTAGGATGGCATGGTCCAACCACTTGATCTGGGATCAAGATTTGTGAGGTCTGGGACCTCTGGACTGATTATGTCAGTCGGGGGATGATGTCTTTGTGACTGACCCATTTCTGTTCTGAAATAAAGAAGCCAGCAAAGCAAGGTTCGGCGGGATGACTATGAGTCTATAAAATGTCTAGAAAGCCCTCCAATGACAAGCATAATTCTCCTCTTGATGTCAGCCTCAAGATGCATATGAAACTCATGTCAGCTCAGCGTATATGGAGACAAATCTATTCAAGATGTCATGTCAGCTTAATATATGGGACAAACTACTATATATAGGAGTTAACATACTTCGCATTTCCACAGTCAGATCTTTACATACCTTTGAAATTTTCGGTGGATAAGACAGCAAGACAGTTTCGGATCTCCACAAAAAAGGTCTCTCTATATTTCAGACAGTATGGATGACGAAGTGTTGATGGGAATCGGATCCCTCTAGAAGCTCGGATTGCAGTGGCATGATGGCTCAGTGAAATTTCAGTGGTATAATGATGACATGCTCAGTATGATAATCTCTATGCTCGATAAAAGTGCAGTGGTATTGTAGCTCGTTGATATGATGATATGTTGTCTCTTTTCAGTGCTACATGAACTTGTTACTATCTCAAGTGCTACATGAATTTAGTGCTATCTCGGTGCTACATGAATTCGGCACTGCTCCAGCTAATACTTATCATAGTAAAACAGTTTGGATGTCATTATAGTCAAGGGAATTCAGATCCCTCTGAATTTGGGTAACCAAAGGACAGTGACAAGAAGACTACAGTAATGCCATGACAGCGAGGGAGTCTCATAGAGAGGGAATCTCGATATGAAGACAATAATGAATATCTTGATGGAAGAGGAGTCAAGAAGAGGATTGACTAGAGAACATGTGTCTTGGTCTTGGAGTGGCTAATAGGTCAAGGGTCTTGGTCTTGGTATTCGTCAATCGGAATCTCTATAAGAAGAATTTGTGCGGGTTTTCCTCTCAACGAGTGAGAGGTTTTGGCCCTGACTTAAGGCCTACATGTTATGTCTCTTGTCTATTTATGTTCATGCATTTGTTACTGCTTGATGAAGAAAGAACACTAATAATCTAACATGAAGAAGATCATAACCTAAACAAGTAAAAATGCATTCACAAGCAGTCACCAATAGAAGAGAAATCAGCTAATGCTAATGCCCTAGATTTCTCAACATGGTTTCAAGAGCTAAGGTGCTAAGTGAAAGGAAGGGCATCTAATCAAAGAGACGCTCAAGGATCAAGTTTCAAGAAAGGCATCTAAGAAAGTCGAAGGTTATCAAAACAAAAGATCAAGATCTACATTGAAGAATAAAACCCTAGATCGAAGAAGCAGTCTACAACAGCAAAAGTTTTGGATCCTCTAGTTATGATCAAAAGACCACAAAGACCCTCATTAAGTTATCTACAAAGCAAGGTAGCTCAAAGGACTTTAGTGATGAAGATCACATCATCTTGAAGAAAGTCGAAACCCTAGAAGAAATTTTGATTTTGACTCATTCACTACCAAAGTAGTTGAAGTATCTTGAAAGTGAAAAGGTATTATCATCATCTTCAAAGCTATAAGGCAAGTTACCTCTCATTGAAGCAAGGATCCTCTCCTTGTCCTTGAAGAAGATCATCCAAGGAAGTTGTAAAACATCCTCATTAATCACCATCAAAAGGTGTTGTCATCATAAAAGGAGCAATCTCCTTTATTGAAGAAAGGCTTTTTTTTCATTTGGAAGAAGATCATCCAAAAGGGAGCACTAATACATCTTCTTCAACCATCATCAAAGGGATCAAGTTGAAGATTTCATCTTCACTTATCAAGGAAGTATCTTTCATTCTTTAATCAAATTTGATAAAATGACTTCGTGTTTGCAAGTAGATCCATAAGCTGGTTGGGTCATCGAAATTCCTTGCATGAAAAAGGAGGATAGACAATCCTCGAAGAAAGTGAAGTCATTGAACACATCAATGAAAAAGGTATCCTCTAAATACATGGAAGGGATTCTTAGGTCCCCTCATATAGCAATATTGGAGACATCAAAGAGGTGTATATGATAAGCTCGCAAGATTATTCTTTGAAGATGTGATAAAGCAGGGCATATCACTTAGACCTGATCTACACAAAATTGAAGGTAACAAAGAATGAAGGGATAACTTCATAAGATCTCAACTGTGAGATCTAGGAGAGATGATAAGAAGATAATCATCATTGTTCTAAATGTACTAACTAATGAACAAGGTAGGGATAAGAAATTTACCTCATTTGACAACTTGTGGTTTCTATGCTAGATAGAAGAAGACAAGTTGAGGGAAAAATTGTTTAAGGTTAAATGATCAAACATTTGCAAGAAGGAAAGGGGAGTTTGGAAAATTTGGTCCTCAGAAAAGAAAGAAGAGCATAGCTAAGATTCAATGCTATGGAAAAATTATGGACATTACAGGAAAGATTGTCCTAAAGGAACAATAACAAAAGGGGAAGAAAAGAAGCCCATATCACCGAAAAGGTGGAGGAAGCCGAAGAGAAGAAGTCCAAGAAAAGAGGAAGTAAGAGATCTCTACTATGATTGAGATAGTTTCCCTCACAAAAGGTCTTGTCATAGCTCCTAAATCTTTTGTTATAGGATATGGCTATAATAAATAATAAGATGCATTGTGGCATCATGGAAGCGATAGAAACAAGAGCTCGTGACATCACCGTAAGGAATCATGAAGGACAGACGAAACAGAATCCATGGCAATCAAATATGAAGGATATAGCTCTTGGGAACCTCATTGGAAACTTAAGGAAAGGGAGAAGTCATCCAGGACAAGGCTCATCATACGTCAAGTCGAAAGGGAAATATCTGCCAGATAGGGATATGCAAGATCCTCAAGATTTTCTGATGGAATCCTCATCGAAGAGTTCACCGATCTACAGAGGAAGCAAGTGTTTCAAAAGGAACTCCAACTTGTGGAGTTCACGGGATGATGGTATGATGACATAAGAAAAGAAGCAGATCAAAGGGTTGAAGATCTTTTCAATCAAGGAAGTTGTTGAAAGAAGCCTAGATGACCTAAACGTAAATGAGGTATGTATGCTTGTATTTAATATTATAATGTCATGTTGTATGGTTGCAGGTGACATGGATCTACTACTTCTATCTTGAGAAGCATGTTCAAAGGGAAAAGGATCTCCACCTTAGAAAGAATGCAGTAAGGCATAGGTCACACTAGATGAAATCAACATAATATGTCCTCATATGAAGTATGAGGTGGTTGACTACAATTAAGGAACTCTGATTGGAAGCTCCTGGGAATGGAATGTGTGAAGAAAGGAAGGAAGAGATCATGAAATATGCAACCACGATCAACATCAAAAAGACCAATAAGATTTGACTAGAAAATCTCCCGGAAAGATAAGAAGGATCTGATGAAAGTCTGAAAAAGATGGAGACCTTTGACAATGGATATCTTTGGGAGATGCATCAACATGTATACAGGATGATGATGCCTACAGTAAGATGTCATGATGAAAGAACATCACAAAGGTAATTTTGATTTAAGTGTTCATTTCTTATTTTTGAACGAATATCTAGATGGGCTTATGCAGGACTGCCAAAGGGAAGAACTACGGATGACTTCCAAGAGGACCATATAGGAGGATGTAAGATCCTTCCAGAAAATATGGCATGTAGAAAGCAGTATGACATGAAGCAAGGCCAGATGAAGTTTGATGGATCACTTTTTTATGAAAGGAATGATGACATGACTGACTCGTGGATGAAAGTGATGGATGGTTTGTGCCCTATGAAGAAGTCCCAAAAGATGAAGACTACATAACGAAGAAGAAATTCATGACATCGAAGGAAGGAGTTTTTCAAAGCCGCTAGTTGTCCCATTATCTCCACCTGAGGAGTTGTTGTAGGTCCCTGATTAAGAGGGAGCCTAGAAACAAGTTTCTTACTTGGAAGAAACTTGGAAATTCCTAAAATCCAAGAGGGAGCTTAGGTACATTCCTTGTGTAGGAATGAGTACATTCCTTGTGTAGGAATGAGTCATTCCTTTATTGGAATATGTCCTCCCTAATTGAGAAGGAGAGAGAGACACGTCATTCTTGTCTTCACTTGGAAAGACAGAATGAAGGATTCGGTAATCATCTGGCATCTGATACTCTTTGAGGATGAGATACAACATCCAAGATAAGAGTAGCCGTAGAGGACCAATATTCTTTGAGGACTGGGAATCCAAGATAAGAATAATCCTGGTGGAACACACCCCGAGAACCTGGGTAGGGCATGTTCCAAGAGAAACAATGATTAGGGTGTCTATAAATCATTGGTCTCGCCAACATTGAGCTTAGATCTTGTGGAGAGCTAGAGTTGTTAGTCAAGGCCTTGCTATATGACAATGTTGGCTGATATGATGCTATACAAATGGGTTACCAATCTGATTCTTCTTATGAGAAATTCTTTAGATTGAAAATGACCAAGTACCATTATGAATACCTCCCTAGTTAAGAGGGAGTGTTGAAAAATGTAACTAGGTTCAGTCTTCATAATGACATGTAATTGTGACTTTTGTAAATGATGTAATGAAGAAATAAAATTATTATTGTAAGCCTTGCTTCATGGGTTTCATGAGCAAGAGATTTTATTTATTAATGTCTCCCATTGAGAGCCTTAGGATTTATCATTCGAGTCAAAGAATTAATATCATGTATGAAGAGCTCTTCTTGAGCACGTGTCAATGTATATGAGTCTATAAAATGTCTAAAAAGCCCTCCAACGACAAGCACTAATTCTGCTCTTGATGTCAGCCTCAAGATGCATATGAAACTCATGTCGGCTCAGCTTATATGGAGACACATCTATTCGAGATGCCATGTCGACTTAATATATGGGGCAAACTACTATATATAGGAGTGTACATACTTCGCATTTCCACAGTCAAATCTTCGCATACCTCTGAAATTTTTGGTGGATAAGACAGCAAGACAGTTTCGGATCTCCACAGAAAGGTCTCTCTGTATTTCGGACAATATGGATGACAAAGTGTTGATGGGAATCGGATCCCTCTCGAAGCTCGAATTGCAGTGGCATGATGGCTCGGTGAAATTGCAGTGGTATAAAGATGACATGCTCAGTATGATGATCTCTATGCTCGATAAAAGTGCAGTGGCACTGTAGCTCGATGATATGATGGTATGTTGCCTCTTTTCAGTGCTACATGAACTCGTTACTATCTCAAGTGCTACATGAATTTAGTGCTATCTCAGTATGCTACAAGAGCTTGGTGTTGTCTCGGTACTGCTCCAGCTAATACTTATCGCAGTAAAACAGTTTGGATGTCATTATAGTCAAGGGAATTCAGATCCCTCTGAATTTGGGTAACCAAAGCATAGTGACCAAAAGACTACAATAATGCCATGACAACAAGGGAGTCTCACAGAGAGGGAATCTCGATATGAAGACAATAATGAAGATCTCGATGGAAGAGGAGTCAAGAAGAGGATTGACTAGAGAACGTGTGTCTTGGTCTTAGTATTCATCAATCGAAATCTCTATAAGAAGAATTTGTGCAGGTTTTCCTCTCAATGAGTGAGAGGTTTTGGCCCTGCCTTATAGCCTACATGTTGTTTCTCTTGTCTATTTATGTTCATGCATTTGTTACTGTTTGATGAAGAAATACACTAATAATCTAACATGAAGAAGATCATAACCTAAACAAATAAAAATTCACAAGCAGTCACAAATAGAAGAGAAATCACCTAATGTTAATGCCCTATATTTCTCAACAAATCCCATGTAGAAGTGTTGACCACAACGTCAAGTAGTCCTGGAAGCTCACCCATAAGCCAAGGTCCCAAATAGAAGTACTAGCCTCAATGCTCAAATAGGCTAAGAAGCTTAACAATAAACACATTGATGGCTCCTAAGCTTGACATATGGATGAGCATGGTGTTGCAAAATCCCACCACAATCATGTGGATCCAAACAATTAGAACTGTCCATGTCCAAAAGATCATCCACATAATTGCAAAAGATCAATTGTGGATTTGAAAGCAACACTATCATTGGAGACTATGCAATGTTAAAATTGATAGTCATAACTTGCTTCTGACTTCCCTTAATAATATTCTCTACATAAGGTGGATTAGAGTCATCAAATATAAGGTGAAAATAGTTGTTTTCCTAGAGATGACCATTATCAATATACCAACCATCACAAGTATCACCTAAATCATACCAGGCACGTATGTCACTAGTATACTCTCCTTCAATTCATGGCATGCCTCTTTAATATCTTTTTTACATCGATGAAACACATTCCACGGGTTTTGGAATAATATCATTTTATCCTCCCATTTCATGCACAGTATTAAAAAACGGTCGGGTCAACCCGACCAGTCAGACCCCTAGCCAGTCAAAACCAGTCAAAAAACCCAGTTCAACAGCTTGTTTCGCCTGAAATCCCGATCAACTGGTGCTGACCGGCCGGTTCCATCCTTAACCGGCCGGTCAGCAACTAAATGCTTGTAGGGACCCACACACGGCCAAAAAAGCGGTTTAGGGTTGATTTGGAGGGAAGGGGAGGGTTGTTTCCCTCCAAAAGCACCCTCTCCAATCCTTTATAAACAGGGGCAGCCTCTCCTTTGTCTCGCACCATCTCATTTGCAGCTTTGTGAGTTTGATTGAAAACTTGGAGAGTGTTTAGTGTTTGATGGAGCAGTGATCTTGGAGGCTTGGATTTGGAGTTGGAGCTATCTTGGAGATAGTTTGGAGTTGTCAGTAGAGTTGGCATCTTCAAGAAGAGGCTAAGGAAGCTAGTTTGCATTGCCATGTAAGGATTTTCACTTGAAAAATCGATCATTTCATTGCTGATAGTGTATTTATTTTCTCATGTGTTTAGCTATGCTATTGCTATCAAATCTCTAGTCCTATGCTATCAAATGTATGTTTGAATGTGCATTTTGTTTCGTAAATTTAGCCTTGGTTGTCCATTTATCTTAGCTGCAATTTTTTTTAAATGGCAGATTTATTTCCAAATTTCAATCATTTCAAGTCAAGATGGCTCCAAAAACCAACAACAGTGCATGGGCCCATTGTGATGTGGTTGATGGAAAGATGATATGCAAATTTTGTGAAAAAACTATTGGAGGTGGGGGTATTATTAGATTGCAACAACACTTGGCTGGGATAAGAGGCCAAGTAAAGCCATGTGATGCACCTAATGAAGTGATAGGTCCGGTTAGGGCAGAATACCTTGCCAAGTTTGAAAAGTTTGAGGAGACTAAGGCTAGGGAGAAGGCCATCCAAGATGAAATTGCAAGGAAGAGGGAACTAATAGAAAGCCTGAGACAAAGTGGCTATGATGATTATGACATTCAAGACTCCACTTCTATCCCTTCCACCAATGACCCCTTTCACTATGTTCCTCCTGTTGGCCAAAAATCAAAACCAACAAAGAGACCCAACATCCAGAGTTATTTCTCATCCACTGCTAATCCCACAGCCACTTCCTCCCAGTCAAGTCGTCAACCCACTTTGGATCAACATTGGAAAAAACAATGCAAAGAAACTTCTTATCAGTACATTGCTAGATGGTGGTATGATGCAGATATCCCATTTAATGTTGCTCGCTCACCTTATTACCAAGTTATGTGGGACTCTATTTTATCTACAGAAAAGGGCTCCAAATGCCCTACTGTGCGTGACTTGAGGGGATCTCTTTTCAAAAAAGAAATTTGTAATATTGATGAGTATTTGGCTAACTATAAAGAGTCATGGCTCAAAACAGGTTGTTCCATCATGTCAAATGGATGGACTGATGGAAAAAACCGCACTATCATTAACTTCCTTGTTCTTGCCCTCAAGGAACAATGTTTTTGAGATTAGTTGATGCATCTGATAAGGTGAAGGATGCAACCCTTCTATTTGAGATTCTGGATGAGATTATTCAGGAAGTGGGGGAGCAGAATGTTGTGTAGGTCATCACAGATAATGCCTCAAACTATGTTCTTGCTGGAAAGATGCTTGAGTCCAAGTATAGGACCATATTTTGGACTCCATGTGCTACACATTGCATAGACCTCATGCTTGAGGACATAGGCAAAGTGGAGTTGGTAAAAAGCACTATAGAGCATGGCAAGTGCATTACAAAATACATTTACAACCACTCATGGGTATTGAGCCTAATGAAGACTAACACTGGGGGCAAAGAGCTTGTTAGGCCTGCAATTACGAGATTTGCAACTCACTTCCTCACGTTGCAATGTCTCAATTATCAACAGAAAAACCTGCAGAAAATGTTTTCTTCTGATGATTGGACCGAATCCTAGTGGGCTCGTAGACAAGATGAAAAAGACACCGAAAAGAAAAACTTTGACAATTATTTTTTGGAAAAGGTCTTCAGAGCTTGTAAAAATTACTGAGCTCCTTGTTAAGGTGTTAAGAATGGTGGATGGGGAAAAGATGGCAATGGGATACATTTATGAGCCTATGGATCAGGCAAAGGAGCAGATACGGGCAGTTTACAAGGACAGGTTAGCTAAATATGGTCGTATATGGGAGATCATTGATAACAGATGGAACAATCAACTCCATCGTCCTATACATGCAACAAGGTATTTTTTGAACCCAAAGTATCATTATAAAGCCCAGTTAGGAGATCAGCAGGATGGGGAGGTCAGATCTGGAATGATTGATTGCTTAGAGCGCATGGTCCCTATCCGTGCAGACCATTTGGAAACACATAAACAACCTACTCTTTTCAGTATGGCAACTGGTACCTTTGGAAAGAAATTGGCGAAAATGGCAAGAGACGTGGATCAACCAAGTAAGCAATTCCAATGTGTTTTTCTTTTCAAGTTAAATTGTTTGTAAATAAGTAATGAAATGAACTATGTTACTAATTAATGTCTTTTTATTTGCAGCACATTGATGGGAGTCATTTGGCGGCCAATGTCCTCAATTGCAAAAGTTTGCAATTAGAATCCTCAGCCAAACTTGCAGTGCTTCACGTTGTGAGCGCAATTGGTCTGTTTTTGAGCACATACACACAAAGAAGAGAAATCGTTTGGAACAAAAACGGTTAAATGATCTTGTGTTTGCGCAATACAACCTTCGCTTGAGGCGGAACCAACTGATGAACAAAACACCTGATCTAGATCCCATTGTGTTAGACGATATTGATCCAACATCAGAATGGGTAGAGGAGACTGAAGATCCAATGTTTGAGGCAGATTTTGATTTTGATGTAGCATTAGTGGAGGATGAATTTGAAGCAGATTTGGTGGCGCCATCAGACGGAGACCTAGGAATGGTAGCTACATCAAGGAAAGGCAAACAACCAATGGAAGGCACTAGTAATGCAGCTCGAGTAACTCGTGCTTCCATTAGGCCCACTTCTATTGTTATTGGTGGCAATGGTATTGAGGTTGCAAATGAGCCTGAGCCTGAGGCATCCTCAGACTCTGATCCAGATGATGTCTATGCAGTTGCCGATGTTGATCCTATGTCTAGTAGTGGTGATGAATTTGATGATTGATCATGATTCATGTGTACACTGTAGAGTCTAGACTCTAGACTTGTAGTCTTGTATTAGGCCAATGGCCTCATAGCTTGTAGCATTGTTTTTGGACTTTATGGACCATTTGGAGCCTCATTGCTTATGTATTTTTCGATGATACGTATTGCACTCGGTGCCATTTTGATATATTCACCTTTACATGGTATCTAAACGAGAAAACTTTGCATATTTTGTCTCTATTGGCTTGGAACCATGGTTGCAAATCTTTAAAATAGTTTTTTTTATTAAAAAATAATTATTTAATGTATTTTTTTAAAAATCGGTTCATTTAGACCTAACAAGTACCAGTTAGACTAGTTCCGGTCCGGTTACCGGTTCATTAGGTCCACCGGTCTGGTCACCGGTTCCGGTTTTTAATACTATATGTTCCTCACCATTTCCATTCATTGGTTCTGTTAGGGTTTTGAGGTCAACTATTTGCAAAGTCTATAGCATGCTAAATATTGCATGAAGTATATCATATAACATATTCGTTAGACACCTAATCCTTAGCGATTTGGTGAAAATAGATAATTTATAAATATGTTAACATGAGAAATCCCAAAACGTTAGAATGGGAAGAGATAACAGACCTTGGAAGTCAAAACCAAAGGTCACGACATCATTGTATAAATATGTATGCTCGATTAATGAAAGGCAATGAAGTTTGGGAGTTACCTAACATGGTTTGACATGGTATCAGAGCAAGGTTGGTTGTCGCATTGTAACTCCTCTCTGTCATTTGCACATAATTTGACACGTCCCTCTGACGATTCCCAGCCTTTGCAAAAGCGCCTCTACACATTTCTCTCTCTTCATTCCCTTATTGTCTTATCTCTTATTGTGGTAGCAATGTGTTTGTTCTCTTGTTAGTGTGTCCAACTAAGGTATCTTACTATCAGAAGCCTTCCTTATCTCCTATGTCCAACATTACTTCTTCGACACTCTACCACCCTAGTCGTAACATATACCCTAGTATCATTCCATAGTAGTAACGCATTCCCTGTTAATGTATTCCCTGGGTCAATTTACTCTACCATGCAACAACGTCCTCAAAAGAATGACGATAGTACCTACTCCTGTCATTTGGAATCTCGAAGATCTTAATCAACTTGCAAGGGCTCCTATTGACGATGCACGAAGCTATGATTGCTCGTGAAGGCATCTTGTGGACCGATTCGACACCAGTTTTAAACGAAAGGTTGAATGTTGTGATGGATTCAAAAGATGAGAGCCAAGTATCGTGAAGGTGAGAGCCCGAGAAATTACTACTCGTGAAGGTGAGAGCCTAGAAATGACTGCTCGAAACAAGAAATCATGGTATCGTGGTATTGCTCGGTGGATGATCACATCACACTTAGGATTTGCAAATCGAACTCTATCAGTTGTGTATTGATTGCCTCTGATGATGGAATTCACATATCATCCGAGGAGACCGTCTCTGCAACCCCTTGCACCAAAACCAATTTATCAAAGTAGCCATTTATACTTAAAACCAATCGAAACCATTGCCCTTGTACTTCCTTGAGATATGCTTGAACATTTGACAATGAAGGGATTTTTGAGCTCTTGTAATTTACCTTGAAAATAAAGAAGAGAAAGGGCTTGGAGGTGAACCTTTGAAATATCCCCAGCAAAGAGAATTATTGAAAATGCATTCACTCATTTCCATAGTTAGCGTAGTATTGACTCGCAAGGAGAACCACCAAGAATGGTCTAGAAAGATCAAGCACAAACTAAACTTTAATGACATATGGAAAGGCATCTATGAAGGAGAGGATGATAATGCACTTACTAAGCCCACATCTAATAAAGGGTTAGCCATTTGGGAGAACAAGGAAAGCAAAACCTATGCCCTAATTATTACTTCTATAAATGAAGAGGTGAGTTGTCATATGGTTTCAATTACAAATTATTATGGTGCATTAAAGAAGTTGAAATATCGATATGACTCACACTCAAAATTGGAGGTTGTTCAATTGATGGTCAAACTCTTCAACCTTGAGTTGAAAGATGATGACCCTCTAGCCCTAGCCTCTGAAATTAGAGCCATCATGAATGATGTAGAAGTCACTAGAGTTAAGATGGATATTCCTCTCACAGCCATCATGAATGATGTAGAAGTCACTAGAGTTAAGATGGATATTCCTCTCACAGCCATTGTGAAGGCCCTCTACCCCAAATACTCTTTTTATCTTGAATCCCTGCAAGCTAGTGCACAACTCAAGTCTATTAATTTTGACACCCTTGTGGAGAATTTTGCAAAATGAGAGAAAGATTTCAAAAAGAGGAAGACATCAACTCAGTCACCTAAAGATGTAGTGTGCCTTGGTCAAAAAGGAAAGAATCAATCATATGATTCTCCTAAAAGAAGTGGAAGCAAAAGAGGACATGGAAGAAAGAATTTTAGAGGCAAGAGGTAGACACCATCAAGGAGAAAGACTTGATATTCAATACATTCGTAGCGATGGATAATGCATCAACCTTTAAAATGCCATGGGAGAGAAACAAAGCTAGTCGAAACCAAAAAGAAGACAAAGGTAAAATCTCAAATCCACCTAAAGGTAAAGCATCTGCGCATTATATTGTTACTCATTGCAATATTGAAGTAGCTAAAGATTTGTTTCACACTTCATTTGTTTCTTGGAATGATGCATGTTTGCTTGATACAAGTGCAACCTGTCACCTTTTGGAACGAAGTTTTTTTTAATATCTCAATGACAATGTAGATGGCACAGTGTATTTTGCAAACAAATCAAGTCTCAATCGCTCAGGACTTGACACCGTCAGTGTTAAACTGCCTGGACTTCTTGATTTTCTTCTACATGTACTCTACCTTCCAGAGCTACAAAGAAATATGTTGACCCTTGTTGACATTTGTCAGCAAGGCCACTTTATTCATATGTTTGATGGAAGAGTAGATATAAGGAAATCATCTGACAATATACAAAAATCTGCATACATCTCTCGGCACAATGAAAGTACAGTGCCATCTAGTCTTCTATGGCACGCAAGATTTGGACATGTTAATTATGAGAGACTTTGTTTATTGAGAAAGAATGGTGTTTCTTGTTTGTTAATTATGAGAGTCTTTGTTTATTGAGAAAGAATGGTGTTTCTTGTTTGCCAACTATTCCTAGGAAACCAAAGCAATGTGATGCTTGTATCCTAGGAAAGCATAGCAAATAACCATTTCATGATTCTACTTCCGGAACACATTGAATACTTGCTAAATCATTATGATTTGTGTGGCACTATGCATGTTCCTTTTGCAAATGGCAATACGACGACCACACTTTGATGTGTTGGGTATATTTGTTGAAAAGAAAATCTCAAGCTTTTGAAACTTTCATAAATTTACATGTATGGATTGAAAATGATGCACAAACGCATATTGGCTCCCTTCATGTTGATAATGGAAAGGAATATACTTCTAATGAAATTGAAAACTATCTTCACCAACATGAGATTCAACATCAAACCATTGTTTCATACAATCCTCAATAAAATGGTGTAGCTAAAAGAATGAGCGAGGCTATTTTGAATATGAATTACTCAATAATGTTTTTCAAAAATGTAAAGTTGATGTTCCGGGCTAATGCAGATCTATGTGCAATATATGTGAAAAACAAATGTCCCTCCCATGCTCTCAGAAATAAGACTCCTTATGAAATGTGGTATGGCCACATTCCTTTGATAAGGCATCTCAACGTCATTGGTTCCTCCTGCTATGCATTGAGTCCCAAGGAACAAAGAAGCAAGATTGATGCAAGGAGTCGAATTTGCATCTTCTTTAGGTATTTAGATACCACCAAGGCATATCCTCTTTACCATGAGGTAACAAGAAGTTTATTCTATCTAGAGATGTGAATTTTCTTGAATCTTCCAAGACTGACAACATTGTTGAGCGACAGCTTGATCATTTTGATAGATCCAATCATGCAAAAACATATCATGAATTTGATAATGAGATTCCACATCTTGAAGGGGGATTTCCCATCTTGGATCAATCTATGGAATCTCCTTATGAAGGATTGTCTCACCCTCATGAAATCTCGACCACTTCTTCAGATTAGGAAGACAATTGAATGATGTGATTGAAATGATTGGAAGGCTAAATCTTGATGCAACCCCATCTCAATCAGTGGAGAACCCTAGACCATCTCAAAAAGGTCCCCAAAAATGGCTCCCCAAAACACTTGAAATTGTTCATCCTGATAAGGTCAGAAAGATAAGAACCAAAGGTTCCACCAAACAAGATGGAGGTGATGTAGATAATTTTGATTCAGTTGATGCAGATGACATGGATGTTTCATATGATTGTGAATTGAATTTATCTACTAACTTTGAACCAACTTCCTTTAAAGAAGTTGATTCTCATGATGAATGGAAAGAAACAACGTAGAGGGAGCGTGATACTCTCATAAAGAATGGAACATGGAAGTTGGTAGACCCTCCATTCGGAACCAAACCAATTGGTTGTGAGTGGGTCTACAAGAACAAGTACAATCATATGGCTCACTTGAAAATCACAAAGCAAAGCTTGTGGAAAACGGATTAGTACAAAAAGAAGGTATTGATTATGATAAATTTTGCCCCCATAGCAAAATGGGTCGCCATTCGAACTCTCTTGCCTTGGCAACTCAAAATGGATGGAAATTTCATCAAATGGATGTGAATACTGCTTTTTTGAACGGAGACTTGAAAGAGAGTGTCTTCATGGCTCAACCAAATGGTTTTTTAGTAAAGGGAAAAGAATAAAAAGTGTGTAAAGTTATCAAATCCTAATATGTCCTAAAACAAGCACCGCGAGCCTGGTATGAAAAGTTAACATCTTTTGAAGTTGAATGTAGATTTTCCATGTAATCCTGCAACTGTTATGATGAACAATCTGAAACTAACTTCATTTGGATTTGTCTACACTAGATAAGCATTGGAATAAAACACAGAGATAAAGAACACAATCACAGAATAACACATTAATTTTCTTGGGAAACCCAACTGGGAAAAATCTTTTCTTTTGTAGAATTTATTGATAAAGTTTGAGCAATAGATCTCTTACAAGGCAATATGTTTCAATAGAAAACACACTTATTCTCACTACTTACACTTAGCTTGAAACACCTCGCAAGCAACCCGACCCAGCTCCTACTTCCTAGCACAGTATTTGCCCCCATTTTCTAGCGCAGGAAATCTCCAATTTTTTAGCGTAGATTGGGCCCCTATTATTTAGGAATTTCCTTCTAAATCTTAGTGCAACCTGCAAAAGGATGTCTCTTTATATCAGTGTATGGCTCCTCCAAAGTACGCTCTCTCTAACAAAAGCTCTCCTCACACAAACTCGTGCAAACAATAATAATGATACAAACTTGTGCCTTGGTCCTCCTTTTAAGCAATTTGATGATCCATGCTATATCTGGCAAGTATAAACTTAGAACACGAGTTGAGTTTGACTTGTTAACTAAGTCAGACTGACTCACTAACTCATCCTTGCCTCAATTAGAAACTGAAGCTCCCGCTCATCCTCTTCTAAATTTGAACTGGCACTTGGAGATCGACTTAACTGACCCTCCAATATTTGCACATGAATTTCCTTGCTTCACTAACCCATCCATCTACACAAACTCATACATGCTAAAAGAAAGTCTAATCATGGCCTTTCTTGACTAAGGCGCGAGTCAAGAAGACCTTCCACTCTACTATTTTAAACACTCCCTCTTAGCAAAGGAAGGATTCTATACAACTCCCAACTTGTCTCTGAAATAGACAAAATTGCTTCTTGACAATGCTTTGGTCAAGATATTTGTTGTCTGCTCCTCTATTGGAATGTATGGTAGCTTCACTATCCCTTTTTGCGCACAATCTCTAAGATGATGATACCTGATCTCGACATGCTTGGAAAAATCATGAAACACTAGGTTCTTGGAGAGCTTAATTCAACTCTGATTACCACAGTGTATCACAGTAAGCTCCATCCCATGTCTGAAAAGTCCCACAAGCAACTTCCTCATCCAAATAACCTCGCACGCTGCCAAACTGGCAACCATCTCGACCTCTGTTGAACTGAGTGTAGTTGATCTTTGCTTCCTACTATACCAGGAAACAGCTATTGACCCAATGTTGAAGACGCCACCTGAAGTACTCTTCTGATATGTGGAGCTGCCTACCCAGTCTGCATCTGTGAAGTCCTCGAACCTTGTTGTTTTTCCACGGCACTGGAGAATCTAGGTTAGGGTCTTAGAATCTCTGACACTACCAACTCAAATACCACAACAAACTACTTTGCACAGCGGAATATAAACAACAGTAAAGCAACACACGCACAAAATATACAACAATTTACAATTTTCAACTACCCAACTTTGTTATATTGACAAACAACAATATAATTGTTTAAGGCTCCCGTACCAAGGATAATGGCCCTCATACATCCACAAATACAAGAATACAACTAGGGTTTGGTGTCAGTCACTTCGACAACCAATCTACCCTGAACAACATACATTGACAGTCTATTTGATATAGTGCACCATCACAGCAAAACCTCTCTACCTCTATCAATGATCCAAGTCTTTTAGGTCACTAAACACGGCTCCAATCTGCGCTCTAGTTGATCATTCGTCCATTAATGACTCAACACCTCAGGTCTTCACATTTGCCCCCTTACTGCTCCTTTGTCCTTCAAAAATTCAACACCTTTGGGACTTCTTGCCCACTAGTTGCTCCTTAGTCCTTCAAGGACACAACTCTTAAGGACTTTCTTCCCACGATTGCTTTCATGTGTTGCCTAATGAAGACAAACTTAAGGCATGGAGTGTTGAGAATTAGGTAGGGCAGTGATTAATTCAAATTCTCTTCTTGATAATTACTTGTAAGCTTACTTCTTTTACTTATGTCTTCTCTTCTTAGCTTATTATGTCTTTTATCAAGTCAATTACCAAAAACACAAGAGACACAAATTTAGGCTCTTCGAGCCAGGGCCAAAACCTCTCCCTCTTGGAGAGGAAAACACGCAAGAAATTCTTCTTATAGACTTTCAGATGACAAGTACCATAACCATGACTCAAGCCCTTGATCTATGTATGCCTTCAAAACCTTGTCACTGCTTCTTCATTGACTCCTTGAGCTGATCCTTCTTTCTGCATTGTATTGCACTTTCCTGCACCTTTTAACACTAAAACTAGAGATCTCAGTCTCTACTTATATTCTTTCTTCTTTCGCTATATGAGATCCTTTCTTTGATATCAGCATTGTGCATGTCTCACCTTGTGCATCCTTATTGATTGTACATGCTTATCTTGATTTCCTTTTATAGAATAGTCCACTTTATATCATGAATATGTCCTTATACATGATCCTTTCTTCACACTATAAATCTGTGATAATCTTATATTTTAACACAACCCTTCTTTATGTTGAATGTAGATCTTACTTCGGTACTACAACGTTATTCTTTTCCTGCTTAAACGCAGTCATGAATCCGCACTATAACACAGTCTTACTTTATGTTGAACGCAGACCTTACTTTATGCTTGAGTGCAGTCCCATATCTGCACTTACCTTCAGCGCCTTTGCAGCCCTAACTTCGCACTTCCTTCTTATCTGTATCACCAAAAAACTCAGACTTCTTCACGTTGTTCTATCTCATATCCATCTGAAGTACTTGCCCTCAAATGAGTCGCAATTCATCCTTATATATATAGGACAAATCTGCCTTTTTGAGCCGACGTGAGGGGTTACCTTTGAGCCGACTTGGGCAGAGGTATGGAGGCCGACTTGATCACTTTCTTCAATGCTGAACTGAGCCATATTCTAAGCCATGACCTGAAGGATTATGTGACAAGGTATTGAAGCATACAAGTGTGACTTTGACTCATCATAAACATGACTCTTTAATACATTTATAACCAGAAGACAAATCCCTAAAAGACATCAAGAAGAAGTCTTTTGACCTATAATATGTTGATTTCTATATCATCGGAAAGTGTTCTAAGTCTCATTTTTGGTACAGAGGCTTCAACATCAGTTATCCAGAGAACCCAAAAATCGTTTGTGGAAATTCCACACAAATATGACTTTATTAAAATAATTAATTATTTTAATGCAGACCCTAAGATTAAACTTAGGGAAATTAAATAATTAAAGGGTATTAATAGAGCAGAGTGTGAATCTTCTAGAAAACGAAGATCAAGTCATATTTTAATCTGAGCCATTGATTAAAGATCCAGTTGAGTGGGTTCACGGATGCAGACTGGGTTGGAAGCACAGTAGATTGGAAAAGTACCAATGGGTATTGTTTCAGTCTCGGATCAAGAATGACCTCCTTGTGCAGCAGGAAACAGAAGTTCGTAGCATTGAGCTCAGCTGAGGCAGAGTACATGGCAGCAAGCACAGCTTCGTGCGAGGCCATATGGCTCCGCAAATTGCTCTTCAAACTACTCAAGAAGCAGATAGAACCGAGCGAAATTATGTGCGATAATCAAAGCTGCATTAAGCTCTCTGAAAATCATGTGTTTCGTGACCGGTCGAAACACATTGACATTCGGTGTCACTTTATCAGGGACTATGTCCAAAGGGGAGCAGTACAGTTGCAATACACTCCTACAAGAGAACAGGTGGTAGATATCCTCACAAAGGCTCTAAGTAAGATCAACTTCACTTACATCAAAGAGAAGATGGGGATGGTCGAAAACCCCTTCCATTAGAGGAAAGGGTGGTCTTCAAAAGAAGAGAGAGTTGCAGTATGGATGCTGAAGTGGCAGGGCAGCAGTACAGGAAGCAGCAACGCAGAGATGAGGGGCAGTAGCCAGGACATCATCAGCGCAGCAGATGATGTAGAGTCAGAGCAGTACAGCAGTATCTTGCTTAAACACATTCCTTGCTAAGAGGGAGTGTTGATTTCTATAGCATAGGAAAGTGTTCTATGTCTCATTTTTGGTAGAGATGCTTGGACATCAGTGATACAAACCCATAAATCGTTTGTAGAAATTCCACTCGGATATGACTTTATTAAAATAATTAATTATTTTAATGCAGACCAAGATTAAACTTAGAGAAATTAAATAATTAAAGGGTATTAATAGAGCAAAGTGTGAATCTTCTAGAAAACGAAGATCAAGTCATCTTTTAATCTGAGCCATTGATTAACGATATAATCTTGGTCATTGATTCATCAGCGAGAAGACTATAAGAAGAGACTTGAGGGCCATTTGGAAATCAAGTCGGGGACACTCTCAATACCCGAAGGAAATCGATTCTAAAGCAAGAGAATTCGATTTCAGTGGGTGAGATTGTAGAGGCAGGGTTGTAGAAGCAGAAGGAAGAGGGAGGACTCAGTTATCGAGAAGCAGAAGTCAGGAGGATGAAGGGAAGGGTGAGTTGATCAGCAGCAAGACCCCCTCCATGCAGAATCACGCAGTCCAGGGAGAGACTGCGCAGAGCTCTCACGCTGGATGATGCAGAGGGTGAAGGAGGTCACCCTGAAATTTGTCTAGAAGGTCCAGAAAATTCAGCCAGGTGTTTGCAAATTTTTCTCTGCTCATCAGACTCTTGTAAATGTACTTTCCATTTCTGAAGATAAATATAAAACCCTCATCTGTTGCACCAGTTTTTCCACATTGGGTTTTTCCGGGGACAATTGTCCAAAAATAACTGTGTTCATGTGGTTGTTTCTATTGTGCTACTTGTGCAAATTGTCTTTCTGTCCTTATGCTCTTAATGATAGTGAAGATCTGCAAATGTGTTTATTTCAAAATTTACTGAAGCATCTGTAAATAACTTATCTCATAAGTAGGAGAAATAAACCAAGTATTGCAGAAATATTTTCCTCTTGAAAATTTCACATGGCATCAGAGCAAAGGGCTAAACACAAAAAGGGAGGATCTACCATGGACCAAAGTTCCATCATCCGGAAGGGTTCACGCAATCCTCCAAAGCACGCAGAAATGTAGAGAGAACATGACATGAAAGTGCTGGCATCCATACTAGAGGAGGATCTTGCTTGTGTGTCGAGCACAGATCCTCCAAGTGTTTGGTATATTGACAGTGAAGCATTTGCTCATATGACGGGGGTTTGAGAATGTTTTTCGAGCTACCAAGAAGAACAAATGAATTTCCAAATAACTATGGGAACCAAGGCAAAATGTACCCCCATCGGGAGAGGTACCGTAACATTTCAGACCGAGGATGGCAACAAGATTCGAGCCACGAATGTTCTGCATGTACCAGGGTTGGGGATGAATTTACTCTCAGTCTCTCAACTTCAGAACAAGGGCTATGACGTATACTTTATTCGAGATAAGGTGTATGTCAAACACCCTAACTGGAGCAAAAAGGCACAAATCGGGGTAAGAAGTCACAAGTTGTATAAGCTCCAGCTTGAATCTCCGGTGGGCCTGATTGGCAGTACAGACGACAGAGATCTAAATGAATTATGGCACAGAAGGATGGGGCATCTACATCATGGAGCCTTGGGGATTCTCAAAAATATTATCATAGGGGCTCCTAAGCTCAGCACGAAGAAAGACGAAGTTTGCAGGGGATGCGTACTAGAGAAGTACGCTAAGGCAACATTTCCAAGAAGCAGCAACAGACCCAAAGGTGTATTAGGGTTAATACACTCTGACATTTGCAGTGCAATGTCCACAACTGCTCTCAGTGGGGAAAAGTACTTTGCCAACTTCATTGATGATCATTCCAGAAAAACTTGGATCTATTTTTTGAAAACCAAAGATGAAGTCTCTGATCGGTTTAAAGATTTCAAAGAATTGGTGGAGAACTCTACAGGAAAGAAGATCAAGAAGTTGCGGTCAGATAACGGTGGAGAATATATCGATAAAGACCTCACAAATTTCTGTGCAAAGGAAGGCATTAAGAGAGAATGGACAGCTCCATACAATCCAGAGCAAAATGGAGTTGCAGAACGGAAGAATCAGACCATAATAGAAGCTGCAAGGACAATGTTGTACGACCAAGATATGCCCAAATTCTTATGGGCAGAGGCCTGCAATACAGTAGTATATATTCAGAACAGAGTTCCCAATAGAGCTTTGGGGAAGGTAACTCTCAAGAGTGTGTTCACAGGCAGCAAGCCAGAAGTGAGCCACATCAGGATATTCGGTAGCATGGTGTATTGCCACGTTCCAGATGAAAAGAGAAAGAAGTTGGATCAAACTACAAAAAAGGGTTTTCTGATGGGCTATAGCGAGAATGCAAAAGCATATCGCATCTATATTCCAGAGAGCATGAAAGTCGTGGTAAGAAGGGAGGTGAAATTCCTAGAGGAGAGAGCCTTTAGGAAATCTCGAGAAATGGCCACAGATATGCAGATTGAGGAAGATCCACTGGTATAGCCTCAACGACATACAGAGGAGAGGTCAAGTGCCTCTCCAAGGCAAAATAATTATAAGGAGAGCTCCTCCGAAGAAGAATAGGAGGAAAAACAGGTGAGACCGCCCACAACTGATGGGAGACCGAGCAGAGAACTTCAACAAATTCTTAAAGGTGCAGAAGAATTTGTTGGAGCCCCTAGAGAAGGAAAGAGGATAATGAAACAACCAGACAAATATCAGGCACTGGTAGCTCAGGTTGGTGAACCATCTACCTTTCAGGAAGCAGCTCAGCATCAAGTATGGGTGGATGCCATGGTGGAGGAGTATAGCTCCATCATGACAAATGATGTAAGGGAAGTAGTCCCTAGACCACAGGATAGATCAGTTGTAGGATCCATATGGATCTACAAGATCAAATATGTTGCAGATGGCAGCATAGAGAAGTTCAAGGCAAGATTTGTAGCTAAGGGGTATGCACAGAAGGAAGGCATTGACTATGAAGAAACCTTCGCTCCAGTAGCACGATACACTTCTATCAGATCCGTCATTTCTCTAGCTGCGCAGATGGGATGAGAGATTCACCAGATCGATGTCAAGACAGCATTCTTGAATGGGGTGATAGAGGAGGAAATGTACATAAAGCAGCCAGAGGGCTTCGAGACACATGAGCAGAAGACTCGTGTTTGCAAACTTAAGAAAGCCTTGCATGGCTTAAAACAAGCCCCCAGGGCATGGTATGGATGGATTGATAGCTACTTGCAGAAGATGGGGTTCGTCAAGAGTGACGCAAATCCCAACCTATACTACTTGAGGGTAGGAGATGAGCCGCTTATTCTTGTTCTTTATGTGGATGACCTATTTTTGACCGGATCATCCAAGCTCATCAAGGACAGCAAGGAGAATCTGGAACCAGAATTCGACATGAAGGACCTGGGGCAGATGCACTATTTTCTTGGATTAGAAGTCTGGCAGCAGAAAGGGGAAATCTTCCTAGGACAAGGAAGATACACGACAAAAATCCTGAAGAGATTTCAGATGGAAGACTGTAGACCCATGGCCACGCTAATAATTACTAACTGGAAGAAGATAGACACATCGGAGGATGATGAGGCTGATCCCAAATTGTACAAACAGCTCATCGGATCATTGATGTATCTGGTCAATACGAGACCAGACATTTGTTACGCAGTGAATACCCTCAGTCAGTTCATGGTGGAACCAAGGAGGGCTCACTGGGCAGCAGCCAAACATGTTCTCAGATACTTGAGAGGGACAATCGAGTATGGCTGAAGTACACCAAGGGTAATGAGATCCAGTTGAGTGGGTTCACGTATGTAGACTGGGCTGGAAGCACAGTAGATCTGAAAAGTACCAGTGGGTATTGTTTCAGTCTCAGATCAGGAATGACCTCCTGGTGCAGCAGGAAACAGAAAACCGTAGCACTGAGCTCAGCCGAGACAGAGTACATGGCAGCAAGCATAGCTTCGTGCGAGGCCATATGGCTCCGCAAATTGCTCTTCGACCTACTCAAGAAGTGGATAGAACCGACCAAGATTATGTGCGATAATCAGAGCTGCATTAAGCTCTCTGAAAATCTTGTGTTTCATGACCAATCGAAACACATTGACATTTAGTTTCACTTTATCAGGGACTATGTCCAGAGTTGCGATACACTCCTACAAGAGAACAGGTAGCAGATATCCTCACAAAGGCTCTAAGTAAGATCAACTTCACTTACTTCAGAGAGAAGATGGGGATGGTCGAGAACCCCTTCCATTAAAGGAAAGGGTGGTCTTCAGAAGAAGAGGGAGCTGCAGTACAGATGCTGAAGTGGCAGGGCAGCAGTACAAGAAGCAGTAGCGCAGAGATGAGGGGCAACAGCTAGGACATCATCAACATAGCAGATAATGTAGAGTCAGAGCAGTACAGCGATATCTTGCTTAAACACTTTCCTCGCTAAGAGGGAGTGCTGATTTCTATAGCATAGGAAAGTGTTCTAAGTCTCATTTGTGGTAGAGATGCTTGGACATCGGTTATCCAAAGAACCCATAAATCGTTTGTTGAAATTCCACTCGGAGATGACTTTATTAAAATAATTAATTATTTTAAAGCAGACCCTAAGATTAAACTTAGGGAAATTAAACAATTTAAGGGTATTAATAGAGCAGAGTGTGAATCTTCTAGAAAACTAAGATCAAGTCATCTTTTAATCTGAGCCATTGATTAACGATATAATCTTTGTCGTTCATTCATCAGCGAGAAGACTATAAAAAGAGACTTGAGGGCCATTTGGAAATCAAACCGAGGACACTCTCAGTACCCGAAGGAAATCGATTCTAAAGCAAGAGAATTCGATTTCAGTGGGTGAGATTGTAGAGGCAGGGTTGCAGAAGCAGAAGGAGGAGGGAGGACTCAGTTATCGGGAAGCAGAAGTCAGGAGGATGAAGGGAAGGGTGAGTTGATCAGTAGCAAGACCCCCTCCACGCAGAATCACGCAGTCCAGGGAGAGACTGTGCAGAGCTCTCACGCTGGATGACGCAGAGAGTGAAGGAGATCACCCCGAGGGTCTGAAATTTGTTTGGAAGGTCCAGAAAATTCAGCCAGGTGTTTGCAAATTTTTCTCTGCTCATCAGACTCTTGTAAATGTACTTTCCATTTCTGAAGATAAATATAAAACCCTCATCTGCTACACCGGTTTTCCCACAATGGATTTTTCCGGGGATAGTTGTCCAAAAATAACTATGTTCATGTGGTTGTTTCTATTGTGCTACTTGTGTAAATTGTCTTTCTGTCCTTATGCTCTTAATGATAGTGAAGATCTGCAAATGTGTTTATTTCAAAATTTATTGAAGCATCTGTAAATAACTTATCTCATAAGTAGGAGAAATAAACCAAGTATTGCAGAAATATTTTCCTCTTGAAAATTTCACATAATAAAACCTTGCTCATGAAACCTATGAAGCAAGCATACCAAAAATATATATTATTATCTTCATAAATACATAATTACATAGTCAATATGAAGACCAATCGTAGTTACACTTTCCAACATGGAGGGCTGCCAACTTTTGTAGAAGATGTCCTTCTCTTACAAGCAATCTAGGGCTAGTCAACCAGCTCCCTTTGACCTCCTTTTGTCCGTCAAAGATCAGTCCTAAGCATCCTTCAAATTTGCCTCTCCTAGCAACTCATTAGTCCTTCAATGACAGAAATTAGGGTTTCCAAGATCATCTACTTGTTGGCCTCCTTACAGGCTTATGATGACCTTCAAATTTGTCCTCTACTAGGACACCCATCCACTAGCAAACAACATCAAACAAGGAGGGAAATTACCATACCTTGAGCTTAAACATCTATCCCAGAATCATTGGACCTGTGTATGAATTTGACCTACAACTTCTTGATCTGGTTAGGGTTGCTTGTAGTAGCTGCTACAGCCCACAAATCTCCGCCTATGCTACTCAGAAACCTTCGCTTTTCCACTCCTATAAGATCCCTACTCCTGTGTTGATCCTTAGCCTAACTCGTCCCCTATTGTAACCCTCTTTCAGCCCTACGGCCTTCTGTTGAGAGAGAGTATCCACCAAAACCATACACCAACTTGCTCAAGTTTGCCATCCTCACCCTCGACTTGCTTCCCTTCATATTCGGTCCTTAAAACAATCACAAAGAGACAACACCTATGCTCCTCCACTTCACTTGGATTGCTTCTTACGTGCGGCCACTTCAAAGGTATATCCTATGATGTTGTGCTCTTAGGATGGTGAGAATGAGGTCTCTCCTCGTCTCTATTTATAATTTTCATTAGGGTGTACAACAACTAGCCCTTAGGGGCATCACTAAGTCTAGGCTGACTTGAATTTTGTTGCACAAGCCCACACAAAACACAAATAAATTAATTTCTCTCAAACCACAAGGCCTCTCTCTGTTGAGAATTCAGTAGGGCAATGCTTAATTCAATTCTCTTACTTGATAACTGCTTGTGTTATTTTTTAACTTCTTATCATTGTTCCTTATTATTACGGTGTGCAATACATCAAACAGCTACCAAAACAATAAGAACAGTGACACAATATATACGCTGCAAGCCAGGGCCAAAACCCCTCCTCTTGAGGGGAAAACCCATAAGTCTCTTCTCTTCTTATAGATTCTTCAATTGACGAATAACATGACCTAGTGACCTAGACAAATACCCTCCAAGATCAAGATCTGCACGACCTCCAACTGCAACTACTTTGACCTCTCCCAAAAAGTCCGAAATTTCTACACTATAGCAACTGTTGCAACTGTTGCACCTTCACAAGGAGACTTTGATCTCCTTGGCTAGCTTCCTCCTTTCCTTCACTTGCCTTTTCTGGAGACGTAGGACCATAGACAAGCCCTAGAAACCCTTCGTTTGCCTTCTTTTATTTCTCTCCACCAAGATCGAGCTCAATGTAGCCCTAGCGCAAAAACCCTAGCTTCTGCTTGTGCGTAGGGGAGAGAGAGACCCAAAAGAAACACTTTGGCTTCCTTGTCTTCCTTCTTCATCCTCTTCTTCAACCTTCTTCTTCTCCTCTTCTTTGCATATGAGAGAGAGTGAGTGAGTGCCTTAGGAGGTCGAGTTCCTCTCCTTATATGGGCCTTCTTCAAGGGTGACACAGCGCTTCATTTGGGCCAACTTGGCAGTTCTCTAGGCCTACTTGATCTTGGAGGTATTTAGACACTTTAGAGACAAAATAAATTTCTCTTTACATATTACAATGTGCCCATAGGGTCTTCAACATATGACAGTGACTCTTCAAACCTAGAAGCACCTTAAATAGTGCTTGACCTATAAAATAAAAAACATGAGCATGACCCATGCTTCAATAATAATTTTCTTTTCATTTTATAATTTACAAGAATACATTTCATACATATGAAGACCAAACCTAGTTACACATTTTTCAACACTCCCTCTTAACTAGGGAGGCATTCATAAGAGGTACATGGTCATTCTCAATCTGAAGAGATCTCATAAGAAGAGTCGGATTTGTAACCCATCTGTTTCTAGCATCATATCAATCCAGCATTGTCACATAGCAAGGCCTTGACTAACAGCTCCATCTCTCCACGAGACCTTGAGCTACAATGCTGGTGAGACCAATGATTATAGACACCATCATCATTGTCTCCAAGGTACACACTCCACCCGGGTGTTCACCGAGTATGCCCTTCTTGGACTATTATTCTTTTCTTGGGTAGCTAATCCTCAAAGAATATTGGTCTACGACTACTCTTCTCTTGAATGCCCTACCACATTCTCAAAGAGCATTGGATGCCAGATGGTTACCAACTCCTCCATTCTTCCTTCCAGTGAAAACAAGAATGTTGTGTTTATCTCTCCCACTCAAATAGGGAGGATACATCCACCAAACCAAGCTTGTCTCTCAAATACACAAGCTTCTTGTTTGGAAGTGATTTCGTCAATATATCAGCTACTTGTTCATCAATGGAAATATACTGAAGTTGTCACACACCATTTTGCTCTAGCTCTCGAACATAGTGATACTTGTTGTTGATGTTCTTTGTCTTTCCACGAAATACTGGATCTTCAAACAAATGTACACAACTGGTGTTGTCACATAGTATCAATGTAGGGTCCATCGGTCCTTCAAATAAATCGGATAATAGCTTCCTCAACCAGACCGCCTCTTTACTTGCTTCACAACCTGTGCAACATATTCAGCCTCAACACTACTCAAAGCAACAGTGTCGTTCTTTCTACTCATCCATGAGACCATGGAGGATCCCAAATTAAAACATCCTCCTGTAGTGCTCCTTCCATCTTGTTCACTGCCTCCCCAGTCTGAATCTATATATCCAATTAGTTGGACATCATTCCTTCTATCATATTTTAGACAATAGTTAATGGTTCCTTGCAGATATCTCAGAATGTGTTTTGTTGCTATCTAATGATCATGTTTCGGCTCCACTTCGAATTGACTAAGAATATTCACTGCAAAACATACGTTTGGTCGAGTATTCACTAAGTACATCAACGAGCCAATCAGTTGTCTATACTTGGAAGGATCCACATGGCTTGATTCAGAATTCCTAAGTCTCTTCAAGTTTGTGATTATCGGAATGGCCATAGGTTTTCAGTCCATCATGTGAAACCTCTTTAGCATCTTGATCAGATACTTTCCTTGACCTAAATAGATTTCATTAGGTCTTTGCCAAACTTCTAGTCCCAAATAGTAATGCATCAAACCAAGATCCTTCATATCAAATTCTGATGCTAGTTGTTTCTTGCACTCTTCAATTCGACCTTCCACACCTGTCGAGAGAAGATCATCTACATACAGAAGAACGATTACAAGTTCGCCTTTTAGCAACCTTAATATATAGGATTGAGTCAGCAAAACTTTTCGTGAAGCCTAGCCTTTGAACATATGCATCCATCCTAGCATACCATGCCCTTGTTGCTTGCTTGAGGCCATATAGTGCTTTCTTTAACCTACATACATATGCCTTTCTATCCTTGACTTCAGTAGGGCAATGATTAATTCAATTCTCTTACTTGATAATTGCTTGTGTTATTCTTTAACTTCTTATCTTTGTTCCTTATTATTACAGTGTGCAATACATCAAACAACTACCAAAACAATAAGAAAATGGCACAGTATATAGGCTGCAAGATAGGGCCAAAAACCCTCCTCTTGAGGGGAAAACCCGTAAATCTCTTCTCTTCTTATAGATTCTTCAATTGGCGAATACCATGACCTAGTGACCTAGACAAATACCCTCCAAGATCAAGATTTGCACGACCTCCAATTGTAACTTCTTCGACCCTCCCAGAATGTCTGAAATTTCTACACTGCAGCGTTTGTTGCAGCTGCTGCACCTTCACAAGGAGACTTCGATCTCCTTGTCTAGCTTCCTCCTTTCCTTCGCTTGCCTTTTTTGGAGATGTAGGACCATAGACAATCCCTAGAAACCCTTTTCTTGCCTTCTTTTCTTTCTCTCCACCAAGATCGAGCTCAATGTAGCCCTAGTGCAGAAACCCTAGTTGTTGCTTGTGCGTAGGGGAGAGAGAGACCCAAAACAAACACTTGGCTTCTTGTCTTCCTTCTTCGTCCTCTTATGTCCTCTTCTTCGCATATGAGAGAGAGTGAGTGAGTACCTTAGGAAGTCGAGTTCCTCCCCTTATATAGGCCTTCTTCAAGGGTGACGCAACTCTTCATTTGGGCCGACTTGGCAGTTCTCTAGGCCAACTTGATCTTGGAGGTATTTAGACACTTTAGAGACAAAATAAATTTCTCTTTACATATTACAATGTGTCCATAGGGTCTTCAACATATGACAATGACTCTTCAAACCTAGAAGCACCTTAAATAGTGCTTGACCTATAAAATAAAGAACTTGAGCATGAAACCCATGCTTCGATAATAGTTTTCTTTTCATTTTATAATTTACAACAATACATTTCATACTTATGAAGATCGAACCTAGTTACACATTTTTCAACACTCTTGTGCTTCAAGTGGCCCATTGCTCCTTTAAGGATACCCTACAATCTCCAAGTGCCAAGTGTCCAAATCTCTCCACGGTTTCACACCCACAAGCTTGGGTGCAAAGCCAATACGCTTGGGTTCTTAGCCCACAAGTGCCCTTGTGATGCCAATTCCTCCACAACCCTCTAGCCTAGGGTTTGGAGTACCTCCCAAGCTACAAATCTCAACAAGCCTCACTCCATCAACCTGTTTGTACCATAATCCATAACCTGTTGTGCCTCTGAGATACCTCAAAACATGTTTTGCAGCAACCCAATGAACTCTAGAGTCTGGTCAGCTCCATCATGAACTAACTCAGCATGTTCACTGCAAAACAAATATCAGGTCATGTGTTGACCAAATACATCAACGACTTGATGAGTTGCCTGTATATTGTAGCATCTACTCGCTTTGCTCTGCTAGCATCCACCTTCCTCCATTTTGTGACTAGAAGCGTGGCCATGGGCCTATAATCCTACATATGAAATCTCCAGAGAATCTTTGTAGTGTACTTCCCTTGTCCCACGAAGATCTCACAATCACCCTGCCGAACCTCCAATCCATGGAAATAGTGCATAAGCCCCATATCCTTCATCTCAAACTCCCTTGCAAGGTCCTCCTTGTAATCCTGGATCAAGCTATCTACTCTAGTCAATATAAGGTGATCAACATAGAGCACTAGAATGAGTGAAAGCCCTCCAACCATGATGTAGTACAATTAGGCATTTGCCTCACTCTTAATGAAGCCCAATCCTCGAAGGTAGTTGTCAATACAAGTGTACCATGCTCTCAGAGCCTGCTTGAGCCCATAAACAGCTCTCTTCAGCCTGCACACATGTGTGTCTCTGTTGAACTGCTCAAACCCTTATGGCTACTCCATATAAATCTCCTCCTCAACCACTCCATTGAGGAATGTTGTTTTCTGGTGGATCTTCCACCCCATCTACGTTGCAAGAATCAAAATCATCTTGATGGATGAATACTGTGTTACTGGAGCAAAGGTTTCATCATAGTCTAGCCCTCAATCTATGAGAATCCCTTGGCCACAAACCTAGCCTTGTACTTCTCTACACACCCATCTGATCCATGCTTCACCTTGTACACCCAGCGTGAGCCTACTACTGACTTGCCCTCTAGTTGTGGCACAATCTCCCGGACATTGTTCTTCATGATGAAGGAATATTCCTCCACCATCGCATCCTGCCAAATCTATTGAGAAGTTGTTTCCTTATAACAAGAAGGCTGAGTATCCACCAACCCTATCATCAGTGCCATATATCTTGTGTACCTTTATTGTTGCTTGCTTTGCCTAAACATAGAGCTAGGAGCTTCAACATGCTCCTGGGCTTCCTGAATCAACTTCTCGGCCCACTTGGCTTTCTTCCTCCCTGTGCTAGGAGTTTCTAACTCAGTAAGTGCCTGCTCTTGTCTTGGTCTCTCCTCCTTATCATCTTGCTTTGCATCCTGTTTTGTGGCCCTCTTGCCACATAGCTGAGACTCAATCTGTGATCTTGGTTGGGGCTACTCCTTGGGAGCGAGTAGCTCCTCCATCTCAGATACTCCAAACTACTCTTGCTCTAAGGACTCCCTCGGAGCTCTGGACTCCTCAAACCTCACATCCCACCTGAGAATTGTCTTCTTGGGTCTTGGTAGATACACCCTATATGCTTGAGTTGTCTCAATGTATCCCACAAAAATACCATTTTCTGTCGTGGGATTCAACTTCTTCTTGCTATTTTTGGATGCATGGCAATAAACTTTTGTGCCAAAGATACGGAAGCGTGAAATATCAAGCTTCTTGCCTATGAAAACCTCCTCTGGTGTAACTAATCCAAGAACCCTGTGTGGACTCTTGTTCTACAAAAATACTACAATGTTGCATGCCTTTGCCCACAAGAACATAGGCAATCCCTTGTTGATTTTTAATGTACCTTGGACAAGTGGTTTCCCATGGGTTAGTCTCTACCTAGGGAAAAGTGTCCAAAATAATTATTTTCCTAAGTGTGACTTTATAAAGTGAAAGTGACTTTATAAGTGGTAAAGTCAATGTTAAATTATAAAGTGAAAAGTGACTTTAGATATGTGGGTACTACTTTATTTAATGGGTGAGTTAAAAAATAGAAAGTGAGAATTAAATGCACGTTTATTCTCATCCCTTGATCTAAATGAACCTGAGCCATTAGATCTTAGGGTTGCCCAAAAGTCATTTAGGTAAACAAAAGAGGGAAAAGAAAAGAGAGACTGCTTTCATTCATTCTTCATTAGCAGAATGGAGAAAGGAGGCTGAGAGCTGGAGAAAAGTTATGAAGGAGAAATTTGTTGCAGCAAGCTGAAGGAGTGATTTCTGGGCAAAGCTGGGCATGGAAATCAAGGCCTAGAAGACAGCGGAAGGTACAATACAAACAACATTTAATGTTGTGAGTTGCACGCAGTTCAAGAGAAGCTTTAGAAAAAAAAACAAAAACAAAAACAAGAAAACCTTTATTTTTCAAAAATCCGTATAGACTTCACAATGGTACGGAAATCCGTACAATCTGTATTCGTACAATACATATTTTCAGCTTCAAGTGGGCATGAAAATCGAGGCAAAGTGGGCATGGTTTTCAAGGAGTTTTGGGCTGAAGAGGTAAGTTGTATTTTGTTGTTTTGTTTTGTCTGCAAATGTATTTTTCCTGAACTTGAAAGATAAATAAATTTGAAGAGCTCTCTAACAGGTTTTCCCTGAAGAAGATCGAAGGGGTTTTGCCTAAGTCTAAGTTGACCAAAACTCTATGTGTATGTTTATGTGTTGCTGGTTTGTTTATGTCCATATTTATTTTCAGCATGTGTTGACAGTCCCATGTGTTTTAATCTGAAAATTTCATTTCCATAATTCTATATGTTGAATGTATGTTTATGGGAAAAGGCATTTAACCGAATGGGAGTGAAAAGGTGAAATTAAAACCGAGTTGCGATTGCGGGAAACTTTTTAGTCATCAAATTTCAACATCCCTGATCATGCAACATGGCTTTGGTCGCTCCAACAATATTGTGGTTCTTTCTCTTAGCCACCCCATTATGTTGAGGGTTATGAGGTGTTATCAGCTCTCTCCTAATGCCCTCCTTCGCACACAAGTCCTTGAAGGCATTGGAGACATATTCTCCACCATTGTCATTGCTTACTGCCTTGATCTTCTTCTCGGTTTGGTTTTCTACCAAGGCCTTAAACTCCATGAACTTGGTTAAGACCTCATATTTCTTCTTCATAAAAATATCTAAGTCTTTTGAGAATAATCATCAATGAAAGTAACATAATACTTGTGTCTCATAAGAGACGGAAAAGAGAAGGGCCCATATACACCTGAATGCACCAGCTCCAAAATCCCTTTGGCCCTGTTGTCTCGGCCCTGAAAAGAATTCTTGACATGCTTGCCAAGCATGCATCCCTTGCACACTCCATTCTTGTCAAAGTTGCATGTTGGTACTCCTGTGGCTATCTGTTGAAGAATCTTCAATGCCCCATGATGCAAGTGTCCCATGTGCCCGTGCCAAATTTCACTAGCATCTCTACTCTACTCACCATCTGCCTTACTACTCAAGGTTGCGCATGTCTGAACCAGCAACCTGTAAAGGTCCTTCATCCTCACACCTATCTGCTTCACTGACCAAGAAGCTACGTGTTTGAGGTATGCCTTACCTCTGTTGAAGATGACATCATATCCCTTGTCCTCAAGGGTAGCTACTGAAACAAGGTTCTTCTTCAAGCCTGGAACATAGAGGACATCATTGAGATGGAGAGGGCTCCCAGACTCCCTCTCAAAGCTGACAATGCCAAGTCCCATAGATGCATACTTGCCATCATCTCCGAGTTCGATCTGAAAACACATGTCCTCCTTCAACTAACTAAAATACTCCTTGTTCTCAGTCATGTGGAAGGATGCTCTAAAATCAATATACCACGTGTTGCTCCCTATTGAGCTTGCCATGCAAGCTATCAATGAGAAATCTTTCTCGAACTGAGAAGAAAACCCATCTACCTAAATTGATGTAGCCACATGGTCCGTGTTGGATCTCTTCTTTGATTAGGACACTTAGTAGCATAGTGCCCAAACTCGTGTCAATGAAAGCACTTGATCTTACTCAGATCCTTCTTCTTCTCGCCCTTCTAACTGGACTCAGCGTTCCCTTTGCCTTTCTTGCCCTTTGCTTTGCCTGCCAGGGCAAAGCTCTCCTCATCCTCTGTCTTTATTGATCTACCATCTCTAGTCCCTCTTTTGATCTCTTCCTAAACACAGCTAGTCCATAACCTTTCCCATCTAGGAAAATTTTCTCGACCACTAACAATATCCTGGAAACTATACCAAGACGTATGAAGTCTTAGTAGAGCAAAGCTCACAAGGCCACTCTCTGGTACAGTGACACCCACACCACCAGCTCATCTCGAACTTGAGTGAACTTCGAAAGATATGTGATGATGGACTCTTCTTTGCTCATATTGATGCTCCTTAGCTTCTCCTTAAGAGCTAGCTTCCTAGCATCACTGGTACCCTAAAACAGATCCAAGATGGCTTTGAACATCTCATATGTTGTCTTCATCTCATAGAGATGAGGAATAATATGATCTTTGACCCCCTCTAAAATAATCCTCTTTGCCTTGATATCATTCTTAGTATGTTGAGCCAACTGTTGGGGATCTTGAGATGGCGGTATTTTATTCTTGATAAACTCTCGCACCCCATTATCCTCCAATAGTATTGTGATCCTTTCCTTCTATGAGGAGAAGTTATATTCTCCCACTAAAATGTAATATGCTCTTAGTCCAAAGAACTGCTCATCACAAATATGATCTTTGTTCTTGGTGTTGGTCTTTACGTTGTTCTGCTCTAATACCATATAGATTTTCCACATAATCCTACAATTGTTATGATGGACAATTTGAAACTCACTTCGTTTCACCAAGACATGGGATTTCTCTACTCTAGATAAGCAGCGGAATAAAACACAAAGATAAAGAACACAGTCACACAATAACACAGTTATTTTCTTGGGAAACCCAACTGGGAAAGCCCTTTTCTACTATAGAATTTATTGACAAAGTTTGAGCAATATATCTCTTACAAGGAAATCTGTTTCAATAGAAAACACACTTGTTCTCGCTGCTTATACTATGCTTGAAATGCCCTGCAAACAACCCGAGCCAGCTCCTACTTACTTGCGCAGTCTTTGCCCCTATTTTCTAGTGCAGGAAATCTCCTATTTCCTAGCGTATATTGGGCCCCTATTATTTAGGAATTTCCTCCTGAATCTTAGCGCAACCTGTAACAAGAATGTCTCTCTATCTCAGCTTATGGCTCCTCCAAAGTACGCTCTCTCTACAAGAAGCTCTCTTCAAACAAACTCGTCCAAACAATAATAATGATACAAACTTGTGCCTTCAACCTCCTTTTAAGCAATTCGATCCATGCTATATCTGGCAAGTATAAACTTAGAACACGAGTTGAGTTTGACTTGTTAACTAAGTCAAACTAACTCTCTAACTCGTCCTTGCCTCAATTAGAAATTGAAGCTCCCACTCATCCTCTTCTAAATTTGAACTAGCACTTGGAGATCGACTTAATTGACCCTCCAATCTCTATGCATGAATTTCCTTGCTTCACAAACTCATCCATCTACACGAACTCGTCCATACTAAAAGAAAGATTGATCGCGGTCTTTCTTGACTAAGGCACGAGTCAAGAAGACCTTCCACACTACTATTTTCAACATTGAATTTCAAACACTTTAATCTTGTTGATGCAACATTGTTTGCCAAGAAAGTTGGCAAAACTATTGCATTTCTTGTGGTACATGTAGATGATTTGTTGATAATAGGGAATAATGAAAACTATATTGGATCCATAAAGGAAGAGTTGAAGAAGGGCTTTTACATCACAAATATGGGACATCTTCACTACTATTTGTTATTTTTCTCTAAGCCCAGCAAAATGATTAATGTGCCAGTAAATTTTTTATACCTAGAATTTTATTTTTCTTGAAAACCCAGAAAACTCAAATCAAAATCTACACATAATTAACACAACTGAGCTTCTAACAAATTATGCACAACAGAAACGAGAAATCCAAGCAAATAAAATTTTACACAGCTTTTACCCTGGAAAACCCTAGTGGGGAAAAACCAGCAAAGAGGGATTTTAATAGGCTTCAAAGAAAATACTCCAAAAATAATTACAACAACAGATCCAGAGTATGTACAGCCAAGAACAGCCATGGAAATCGGCCCTCTCTCCTCTATAATGGTATGGCCTGAAGTACATCCTCTCTCTAGCAAAGTACGACCCCTTTTTCTTCAACAAATCTCTCCCCAAGGTTAGGCCTCTCCTCCAATAGGAAACTTGGCCCCAATATTCAGCCTCTCCCTTGCAAACACAACGTAGGATTCGGTCCCTTCTCTAAGTTGCTCGACCTTCCTTCTTATCAACCAAATCAGCCCTCTTCTCTTTCACTCGATGTGATCTCTAATGTGTCCTTCACCCACTCATTCCAGCAATTTATAATTTCTCTCATAACCCCATTTCCTCCTTGAGATGTTCAAAGAAAAGAATAAGGCCAAAATTTGATCCTTATCACTTTATTTGACTTTGTCAAATGGAAATATTAATTTCCAAAGTTATAAACTTTAGAAATCTGAGTTGCAAAGCCAATAATAATTAATTAAATTAACTATCATGTTTTTCCTAAGCTTGGACTTAGGAAGAATTTAAAAAAGTTGAAATAAGTAAAATTTCAAGATATCTTTTGCATGCCTAAACACATGGCCTATGTAGACACACATATCTGAGCTAAAATTTTAACACTCCCCCTTAGCGAGGAAGTTGTTTTGCACCACCCGCAACTTGTCCCTAAAGTATACAAACTTGCCTTTCATCAAGGCCTTCGTGAGGATGTATGCAACCTGCCCATCTGTAGGTACATATTGCTGCTTCAATGTGTCCTTTTGCACACAGTCCTAGATGAAGTGGTATTTGATCTCTATGTGTTTCAACCTATCACGAAACACTGAATTTTCTTAGAGCTCGATACAACTCTAATTGTCACAATGTATCACGATCGACTCTAACTCCTGATCAAACAACCCCATGAGTAACTTTCAAAGCCAAATGTACTTAGCCTCAGCAAAACTCAATGCCACTAACTTTTGTTTCCTGGTGAACCAAGAAATAGCTCCAAACCCAAGCTCAAACAACAACCTGAACTACTTTTCATGTCAACTACATTGCCTACCCAATCAGCATCTAAACAACCCACTAACTTCACTCCATCTCCCTGGACATAACTCAACCCATACTCCATCGTATCATGCATGTACCTGAGTATGTGTTTCGCTGCCACCCAATGCACTCATTTTGTGTCAACCATATATTGACTGAATGTATTAACAACAAAACATATATCTGATCTGGTGTTGACCAAATACATAAGAGAGCCAATCAATTGCAGTATAAAGTGGGGTCCACTGCCTCTTGACTTGGAAGCATCAATTTTCGTCCAATTGGTCACCATTGGCATAGTCATAGGCCTACAGTCCTGCATCCTAAATCGCTTCAAGATCCCCATAACCCACTTCCCATGTCCAAGGAAGATTTTCCCATCTCTCTACTACACCTCTAGCCCCAAAAAGTAGTGCATCAACCCCATATCCTTCATTTCGAACTATTAAGCAAGATTCCTCTTGCAATCTACAATGAGCTTCTTTGAACCTGTAAGAACAAGTCATCTACATATAACACAAGAATGAGTCGCTCTCCCCTTACCAATATGTAATACAAGTTTGGGTCAACATCACTCTTGGCGAAGCCCATCCCTAATAGATAGTTGTTTATCCTGGAATATCACGCACGTGGTAGCTACTTGAGTACATACAGTGCTCTCTTCAACCTGCAAACATGGGAATCCCTCCCATGCACCTCAAAGCCATTCGGCTACTCTATATAGACATCCTCAATTACACCATTAAGAAATGTCGCCTTGACATCCATCTAATGGATCTTCCAACCCATCTCTGCCGCAATGGAAATCACGTCCCTGATGGAGTATCTGGCTATAGGGGCGAATGCCTCATCATAGTCAATTCCCTCCCTCTAAGAAAACTCCTTAGCTATGAACTGAGCTTTGAAATTATCAACACTATCATCATCAACGTGTTTGATCATATAGATCCACCTAGATTCCACCATTGATTTCCCTTCACGTCGTGGCACAACCTCCCATACATCATTCTTCATGATGGAAGAGCACTCTTCCACCATGGCATCCCTCCACACCTGCTACTCAGATGCCGCTTGAAAACTAGAAGACTTTGCCTCAATCAACTCTCTCATAAGAGCCATGTAACTGAAAAACCTTTGTGGTGGTCTACTCTCCTTGACTGAATTCCTAGAAGCATCCACCTGCTACTGACCTTCCCATAAGGTATGCTCTACCCATTTTGGCCGCTTCATCCTAGAAGTCTCAGCCTAGGTAAATGAAGCATCTTGCTCCTCCTCTGATTATGTTGCTCGTCCTGCACACAAGTTTGCAATCCTACAATCTATAATGGTTGTCTCCCTTCTTCCTTTGGTGCTTCAGGCTCCTAAACCATTGCTACAGCTGGCACTAAGCCAAAAGACTTTTTGAAAGCTCTATCCTCCTCAAATTTCACATCCTCCTGCACCATTGTCTTCCTAAGTGTAGGAATGTAGATTCTGTGAGCCTTTGAGGTCTTGTTGTATCCAACATAGTTACCTTTCTCTGCAGTAGGCTCAAGATTCATCTCGTTCTTTGATGGAACATGGAAATAACCCAAGCACCCAAAAATGCAAAGATGCCCAACCTTTGGTTTCATCCCTGTGAATGCCTCTTCAAGGATCATCCTCCCCAACAGATTGTGTGGACTCCTGTTTTGTAAATAAATTGTGGTGTTACATGCTTCTGCCCATAAGACATAGGTAGATCCAGATCATGCAGCATTGCTTTCGCTACCCCAACAATGGCTCTATTCTTCCTTTGCAATACTTCATTCTACTATGGGCTATATGGAACTATCAGCTCCCTCTTAATTCCAAAATCTACACAAATCTCCTTGAAGGCATTCGAGTTGTACTCGCCTCCACTGTTAGAACTAAGCACCTTGATTTTTCTCCATATTTGGTTCTCTTGAGAGCTTTAAACTCTTGGAACCTAATGAAGACCTCATCCTTGGTCTTCATAAAATAGATCCAACTTATACTGGAATTGTCATCTATGAAGCTCACATAGAAGTTTAGCCCTCCATTAGACACAATTGACATGGACCCACGTACATTTGAACGGATCAAGTCCAAGATCCCCTTGGACCGATTGTCACTACTGGGAAACACAGTATTGTTGTACTTGCCCATGGCACACCCCTTGCACATGTCATGTTGATCGATAGTGAAATCAAGGAGCCCAGTCATGGCCTCCCTGAGCACTTTGACTGCTCCATGGTGCAAGTGTGCCATTGTCTTATATCACAGCTCCCACAAATCATGGTTGTTGCTACCGCTACTCAACAACGCTTTCGCTAGCTCAAACTAAAGTCTATACAACTTGTTCCTTATCACTCCAAGCAACTTTGTTGTGCTGAAGCTAGAACCGTTGGGGCAAATATACACCTTTCCATCTCGGAAAATCACCACATAAACTTTGTCCTCTGAGGTTGAAACAGCAATCAGCTTCTTCATCAAAGTTGGAACGTACATCATGTTGAAAAATGTGTAACTAGGTTTGGTCTTCACAAGTATGAAATGTGTTTTTTATTCTTGTAAATTATAAAATGAAAGAAAAATATTATTATTATTATTTGAGCATGGGTTTCATGCTCAAGGTATTTTATTTTATAGGTCAAGCACCCATTGAGTGCTTCTAGGGTTTGTCCTAGGTCAAGAAGTCAAGAGAGTCATTGTCATAAGTTGGAGACCCCATTGTGCACAAGGTAACTTGTAAAGAAAATTATTTTTGTCTTTAAAAGTGTCGGAATACCCTCCAAGACCAAGTCGGTTTGGAAGCTGGCAAGTCAGCTTAAAAGGAAGAGCCGTGTCCACCCTTGAAGAGCCTATAAATAGAAGAGAACTCGTCCTACTTGAAGCGCAATCACTCACCACTCATTCTAGCGAAGGAAGAGGAAGAAGAAGATAGCGAAGGAGGAAGAGGACGAAGAAGATATTTGTTTGGGCTATTTTCTCTCACACGTGCTAAGGAAGACTAGGGTTTATACAGCAAACCTAGGGTTTCTATCTACAAGTTTGATCTCGGAGAAACGAAAGCAAAGAGGTCAAGCGAAGGTCACCAAGGGTCATCCTCAAGCTCCAAAAGTCAGGGAAATGCAAGTGAAGGTCAAGTGAAGGCTCTAAAGGAAGATTGAAGCTCACACGCGTGGAAGTTGCAACTACAAGGAGGCCGAAATTTCAAATCTGCAGTAGGAAGCCGAAAATCTTGCAATGGGAGGTCGAAAAAGTGCTACTGAAAGAGATTTGACCAGGTTTGAATGGAACAAGGTTAGCACATCATCCGAAGAGGTTGCTCTTGGTCTTGGAGGGTATTGGTCTTAGTCTTAAGGTCATGGAATTCGTCAATTAAAGAATCTATAAGGAAGAGAAGAGATTTATGGGTTTTCCTCTCAAGAGGAGAGGTTTTGGCCCTGGCTTGCAGCCTATATTTTGGGTTCTTGTTCTTCTTGTTTTGGTAGTTGTTGAATGATTCACACATATAATAATAAGAAACAAAGCTAATAAGTAAAAGGACATCACAACCAGTTATCAAGGAAAGAGAATTAATTATAATCATTTCCCTATAGAATTCTCAACACTTCACATCCTTCGCTAGTAGAGGCTTCCTAGATTACCTCTAAAACTTAATAGTTCGACTGTCTATTGGCCTATACTTGGAATTCACCAAGCTCAATATGGAAGTACAAACTATGCTCCTTCAAACTGGGAAAGTAGTCTCGCACTCCAGTCATGTGACATGACGTGCCATTGTCAATGTACCACATGTTGGTGGCCATTGAACTAGAGAAACAAGCGATGAGTGAGAACTAATCTTCAAATCTTGTTGCAAGCTTGTCCATCTTAGATGTAGCAGAGACCTGCTTCTTTTGTTTTCCATTTTTCTTGTTAGGGCATTGGTTGGCGAAATGCCCTAGCTGGTGGCAAGCAAAGCATTTCACTTTGTTAATGTCAAACTTCTTTTTATTGCCCCTCAAGGTAGCTACTTTAGTGGAGCCTTTCTTGGCCTTTCCCTTGCCCTTAGAGGTTTAGGGAAAATTCTCTTCCTCCTCACCCTTCCTCTTTTGGTCTCCTCGTTGAGACTCTTCTCAGATCTCCTCTTGTGTGAAATCATCCCACAGCCTTTCCCAAGTGGGAAGATGCTCTCATCCCACGATCCATTTTATAAAAACATCCCATTGCTTTGTAAAGCCATTCAAGGCTATATGCACTAATTCAGATTCAGGCATTGTCTCCCCTACATCTGCCATCTCATCTTGCACCTGTGTGAACTCGGTAAGGTAGGAAGCCACATTCTCTTCCTTGGACATCCTTGGTGTTGTAGAGCTTATCTTTTAGCACCATCTTCCGGTTTTGGTTATCACTATGGTACAGTTTGGTGAGTGCATCCCACATCTCTTTGGTAGTGTTTTTCTCGGACAAATAGGGAAACAAATGATCTTTCACCCCGTCCAAGATGATCCTCTATGCCCTTGCTTCTTTCAAGTCTCACCTCATGGAGATCTAGGGCAACAAGATCTGACACATGCACAATCACTATGGAGTTAGCAAAGCTCCACAACTTGTTCTCCTTGAGAACAATTGTGATCCAAACTTTCCACAGAAGATAGTTTAAGGCTCCATCTAACCTGTTTTCATACCTAACATTGGTTGCCATGGTAAATCAAACCCTTGGATAATTGTTTGTTGAAAACCCTAGAAAGATCATGAACCCCTTTGAGCTTGACTTGTGCGACACTTGAATTTCTTTCAGAGGCTAAGCTATGATACCATGTTAGTTTTCTTTAAGCCCAACAAAATGATTGATGTGCCAGCAAATATTTTACACCCAGAATTTTAATTTTGCTGAAAACCCAGAAAACTCAAATCTAAAATCTATGCACAATTAACACAATTGAGCTTCTAACAAATTATGCACATTAGAAATAAGAGATCCAAGAACATAAACTTGTAGGAAACTTTTACCCTAGAAAACCCCAGTGTGGAGAAAAACCAACAAAGATGGATTTTATTAAGCTTCGGAGAAAATACTCATGAAATAATTACAGCAACAGATCCAGAGAATTGTATGGCCAAGAACAGCCATATTAATCGGCCCTCTCTCCTCTACAATGGTACAACCTGAATAGGGCCTCTCTACAATAGAGTACAACCCCTTTTTCTTTAGCAGATCTTGGCCCAAGGTTCGGCCTCTCCTCCAGCAGGAAACTCGGCCCCAATACTCAGCCTCTCTCTCCTACAAACACGACCTAGGGTTCGGCCCCTCTCTCATTGCTCAGTATGGCTAGGCTACAACCCCTCTTTCTCTAAACAAGACAGACCCTTCTCTAAGTTGCTCGACCTTCCTTCTTCTCACCCAAATCCTCCCTCTTCTCTCTCACTTGCTGTGATCTCTAATGTGTCCTCCACCCACTCATTCCAACAATTTATAATTTCTCTCATAACCCTATTTCCTCTTTGAGATCTTCAAAGAAAATATCAAAGGCCAAAATTTGACCTTATCACTGTCTTTGATTTTGCCAAATGGAAATATTAATTTCCAAAGTTATAAACTTTAGAAATCTGAGTTGCAAAACCAATAATACCTAATTAAATTAATTAAAAATGTCGAAATAAGTAAATTTTCAAGATATCTTTTACATGCTTAGACACAAATTCCATGCAGAGACACCTATCGACCTACAATTTTAACATTATTTGGGCATTAAAGTGACTCAACATCCAAAGTATACATTCCTCTCCCAAAAGAAGTACACTGGAGAATTGTTGAACAAGTTTGGCATGGTTGAATGCAATCCTTTATCTACTCAATAGAACAGAATTTAAAGCTCACATTAAAAGAGAGAAATGAATTTGAGGATGCAACCAAGTATAGACAGCTTGTGGGAATTCTTATCTACCTCACCACTACTAAACCAAATATTTCATTCATTGTCGAAATTCCTTTTAGATTCATGCAAAAGCCTTGTGAAGGGCATTGGTCTGCTACAAAAAGATTTCTAAAGCACTTGAATCAAACTCAAGACTTTGGACTCAAATATTCACAAGTGGATGATTTTTGCTTGATAGGATATTTTGATTCTGACTTTAATGGAGACGCAGAAAATGAAGTATCTACTTCAGCCTATCTTATGAGTCTTGGATCAGTAGTTGTCTCCTGGAGGTCACACAAACAATGAATTCCAACAAATTCCATGACAAAGGCAAAATATGTGGCAGCAACAAAGGAGATTGTGATCTCCTTGTAATTAAACAACATACATACAATAGATTTAATCTTTCCATTAGTTCTACTTCTTCAGTTGTCATTTTGTTTTGTATATGGAATTCAAACTTGTGTATAATCCTCAATAATGCTCCTTGTCTTTTAACATGGTATCAAAGCATGGGACGTAAGGCTTTTTCCATTGCTTCATTTTTTTCTTATTGGTAATGAGGCAAGGCATCTTGTCCTAGTCGTTGTCGTTGACATGGTCAACACTGGACGAATTATTGCTACGATTAGGGGTGACCTCCTCTTTACCAACATGCAGAGTCTGGGGATTCCTACTCCTGCCAAATGCCCTTGTCGTGATCTATCGCCGACTGGGATTTTTTATCGTCATGATATTCCTAGTTATTTGCTCGATATGGTGGATCGATCTTCACATCACTAATGGCAGATCCCTTTCTCCCTTTGTCTTGGCCCTAATCACAATTGTTAAGTTCCAGTTGCTTCTGTGGATGGAAAATTCCATGGTACTATGATCATCGCTCTAATGTGGCATCTGCAAAGTCTCTAGCTTTGGGCCATCACCTACTTTTTCACCAAACACAATGCCCCAATGCCCATCAATGAGGATTCACCTGCATCACTTCCTATGGGACCTGTATTGTATCTCCCAACAATGGTGACTCCCCTCCTCTAATCACAACCTTCACTCGGATAGGACTCGACTTTCCCTATTGTTGCCTATTGTTCTCTTACCCTATATGAAAATTACAACCTTCAGATCCAACATGCAGCATATAAATTCGTGTAGCCTTTGTGGGGGAGCTGCATTCATCTTCAAATTGTTGCATTCAAGGCTTTGCCTGTGTTGTATGTCATGGCCCCTTTGTCCCATCATGGTTGTGTACCACTTGTGCGGCCTTTGACACCTTTAGCACTTTTTTTGGGGTTTGTGGCTAGGCACATTACAATCTCTTTCCGCTACAAGGATTACCCCATGCACTGTCTAGCAGTGATGTTGTGTCTTACAGCTCACCCTTTCTCAGAGTTAGGCATTGTTTGGATTGCTCATGAGTGTTTACAATGATGAAATGTGGACCTTTGTTAATTTTGGGCAACTAAGTCCAAACTCCATGTTGTGATGCTCAAATGACGATGCCAATATTTTATTGGATTCCTCTTTTGAAGAGGTGCAAGATCGATCTAAAGATCATCTTGATCGGATGAGCAAAACATTTATTTTGAATTAATTCCACTTATGTGCAAGGTTAGCCAGAATTTTAATGTAGGCTTGGAGCCCCAACAGATGTGTCACACACCCTCACTGATGGATATATATAGGTCAACGTTGGAGGTCATTTTCACCATCACACATCACACATTCTCTCTATGCATCTGATTGGTTCGATCATCATCTTGGGGGCTCCTCTTCACTCACACATGGGAAAAAGCAGTAGTTAGGGTTTCGGTCTATTCTAGTGTTTCCAGCGCAAAATTTACCAGCGTTGACTTTAGTCAACGCTTGGTCAAATTGACCCGAAACTCTCCCTAAACTTCGACCTCCTCAATCCACATTTTTTGGCACAAAAACCGAGGTTGGACATTGACTTTGACTTGGATGCGTTGACTTTCTGCTACTGTTGTTTTGCATTAACCATTGATTGGACAGCGTTGACTTTTGTTGACTTTGGGTTGACCGTGAGGAGACTTTGCTGGTTGAAGCATCCTGTTGACCGTCGTAACGCACCACAACACATATATTTTGCTGATCAAGTTAAGTGTATTTTTGGCTTGTCTTTCATCGATCTATTGGTATGTTCTATCAGCATTTTACTTTCATGTTTATGTGATTGCTATTTGATATCGGATTTAAAGTAAAGTTGCATCAAGCATAGAACATCTACGAAAATTTACATGGAATCAAAGCTAAGGTGAAGACAAAGCCCAAGTTTGTATTGAAAGCAATCACCGAAGAAGTAGCATTTGTCAAGGACCCATGGGTACCTCAATATATAATGGCTTCAAAATTGATGACAAGTTGTCTAGCAAGGCTGACTTTCCTGCCTGGAAGATGTCTTTGGATTTAATGTTGGAAGACCAAGATGTCATGGACTATGTGCAGGATAAAATCCAAGAGCCTCCATCATCTGCACCTGCTGCCACCAAGTCAAAGTATAAGAAGGGGGAAATCAAAGCAAAGTTAATCATCCAGAATTCCATCCATAAGAGTTTGGTTGCCTACATCTCTGAGCTGCACACATCCAAGGAGATGTATGATAAGTTGGTCAATATGTTTAGGGCCAACAATGCAAATCAAGTCCTTTTCTTTAAGAACCAATGAAGAATCTTAAGAAAGGCAGGGATGAATCCGTTCAATCTTATTTTCTGAAGTTGACCGAAATCAAGAAAATCTTCTGGCCATTGGGGAGACAATAGTTGATCGAGAAATGGTTCTCACCGCACTTGGAGGTCTCTCCGCCGAATGGCATGTATTCATTACTACCATTCTCAATAACAATGTGATTCTCAATAATAATAATAAGTATTGTCAAGAGGAAACAAGAATGATGGAATATGAAAATGAAGGTAATGTTGCCTTCACCGCTCGTGCTAAAAAGAAGAACAATGGTGGTCCGAGGATTCATGGAAGAGCAGGGGCCCAAGGAAAGAAAGGAAGATGTTACACATGTAACAAGACCGGCCACTATGCTAGAGAATGCCCTAATAAGAAGGATTCTCCCGGGGATGATGACAACAACAACAACAGGAAGAATGGCAATCAAAGGAACAACAGGTTCAAAGGAAAGAGGAAGGCTCCCTCTGGTCATAATGGAAATGGACAACCTTTCAAAAGGTCAAGAAATTCCAGGTATGTGGAATCTAATGTTGTTGATGATAAAAGAAATGAATTCATTCTTGTATCTGCCCTCTCTATTGCATCTCCACCCGACACTATGGATGTCTGGTTGATTGATAGTGGTGCCTCAAGGCACCTCACTGGGTTTAAGGAAGCACTTTCTAATTTGGTTAAGAAGCGTACTAATCTGAAAATTATCCTTGGAGATAATGCCACCTATCCCGTGAAAGGGGCAAGGACTGTGACCCTCCACTTATCTCAAGGTCAAGTCCTCCGCTTGCAAGATGTACTATATGTACCTGATTTGAAGAAGAACCTTGTGTCTATTTCGGCCATGGAAGACAAAGGTTTCAATGTGGCATTCGTTGATGGAAAGGTACACATCTGGAAGAAGAGTTTCAAGGAAGCTATCACGATTGGGTTTAGAGTTGATACACTCTACTAGGTTGGAGGAAGTCCATTAGGGGCTCAGACATCTGATACTATCCGTCAAACTGAACTATGGCAACGGAGGTTTGGACACCTTCATTAAAAAGCCCTTCTCGAAGCAAGGAAGGTGGTGACATGGATGCCCAAATTCAAAAATGATCATGAAGGTGTATGCCAGGGTTGTGCTGAAGGAAAGGATACAAGGGGACCTTTCCCCTCAAGTGTCACAAAGACATCTGATGTCTTGTAATTGATACATTCTGATTTGTTTGGTATGCTGCCCGTGACATCCTTGGGAGGATGTTCTTATTATATGACGTTTATAGATGACTTCTCTTGCAAGACCTGGATATACTTCTTGAAAAAGAAGGATGAGGCTTTCATGTGGTTTCATACTTTCAAAGCCTTGGTGGAACAACCGGGGAAGAAGATCAAGATTTTGAGGACCGATAATGGCATTGAATATGAGAAGAAGAAGTTCAATAACTTTTGCAGAGAAGTTGGCATCAAGAGGGAGACCACAACCGTATATACTCCTGAGCAAAATGGTGTTGCTGAAAGAAAGAACAGGACCATTGTGGAAGCTGCCCGTGCCATGCTATGTGACCAAGGTCTTCCGAAGTTTCTGTGGGGAGAAGCTGCGAACACTACTATGTACATACAAAATTGATGCCCGCATTCCGCTCTGGACTCCAAAACTCCCGAAGAAGTTTTCTCTGGTAAGAAACCTGACGTCTCTCATTTTAGAGTTTTTGGTTGTCCCGTTTATTTTCATGTGCCAAAAGAGAAGAGGAGCAAGCTTGATGCTTTTGGGGAAAAGGGAATGTTTGTGGGCTACAGTGAAACTTCGAAGGCTTATAGAGTCTATGTGCCTGGTCAAAGAGAAGTGAAGATTTGCCACGATGTTACCTTTGATGAAGATGCTTCCCTCCGGAAAGTAATAAATCTCCCGAGCTCTGAGGAAGATCATGAAGTAAGGTCTGGAAATTAGAAAGAACCGAAGGATGAGATGATGCCCGATGTTGAAGGACCCCGATGTTGAAGGACCGATGGACCCCATTGATCCACCTCCTTCCATGAAGAGAAGACCCGCATGGCTCCAGGATACTCTCGAAGATGTCGAGAAACATACGGCCCCAAGGGGGGCATTCAGTGAAAGCAAGAAGCCGAATAGATACCAAGGGTATCTAGCAGCCATGAGTGCAATCGTACAATCTAAGCCTGGATCTTTTGAGGAAGCCGTAAAGCATAAGTCTAGAAGGATGCTATGCACGAAGAGTACGAGTCCATTATGAAGAATGATGTCTGGGATATGGTTCCGAGACCGGAGGACAAAGCTGTTGTCACCTTGAAATGGCTCTATAAGATCAAGCATGGATCTAATGGTAGTGCTGAAAAGTTCAAGGCAAGATTCGTTGCCCGTGGCTTCTCTCAAAAGGAAGGCGTAGACTTTGATGATGTTTTTGCACCTGTGGCTCGATATACCACCATCCAATCTATCATAGCCCTTGCTCTTACGCAAGGACAGAATCTTCATCAGATGGATGTGAAGACCGCCTTTCTACATGGTTCGATATAGGAAGAGGTGTATGTGGAGCAACCTCTAGGGTTCGAAGTCCAGGATAGAGACACCCATGTATGCAAGTTGAAGAAAGCCCTCTATGGGTTGAAGAAAGCCCTCTATGGTCTGAAGCAAACCCCCAAGGCTTGGTATGAGAGGATAGATAGCTACTTGATGAAGCTGGGCTACACTTGTAGTAGCGCTGATCCAAACCTTTACTTCAAGGTTGATAGAGAAAAGCTTCTCATCCTGGTTCTCTATGTGGATGATCTCTTCCTGACAGGTGTTGACCCTCTCATTCATCAGTGTAAGAGGGAGCTCGCTTCTGAGTTCGAGATAAAGGAACTAGGATTGATGCATTACTTCCTAAGCCTGGAGGTCTGGCAGAGACCTAGCGAGATTTTCCTTTCTCAAGGAAAATATATTGTGAAGTTGCTGGAAAGATTTGGAATGGTGGATTGTAAGTCCGTGTCGACACCGATGGAGCTCAACTTTAAGAAGTTGAGTGGAAGCGTTGTTGGGCTGTGCTAGCAAATCCTACCGAGTATCGTCAACTCGTAGGGACCCTGATGTTCTTAGTGAACACCCGTCTGGACATATGTTTTGCAGTGAACAATTTGAGTCAACATATGGTTGATCCTCATCATATTCACTGGGTTGGTGCCAAGAATCTGTTGAGATATCTTCGGGGCACGATTAACTATGGACTGAGATACACTGCCAGGAGTTTCAGACTCCATGGATATACTGATGCCGATTGGGCTGGCAGTGTGGTGGATCGCAAGAGCACATCTGATGCTACTTCACACTTACGTCTCCTTCGATATCCTGGATGAGCAGGAAGCAGAAGTCAGTGGCTTTGAGCACCGCTGAGGCCGAATACATTGCAGCGAGTATGGCCTGTTGTGAAGCAATTTGGTTGCGAAAGCTCTTCAGTGAGTTGTTCGGGCATGTGCTAGATACCACCGTTATCCTTTGTGATAACCAGAGTGGGATTCATTTGTAAGAGAATCTTGTGTTCCACGATCGATCCAAGCATATTGATATCAGGTAAAAATTTATCCGGGATATGGTACAGCGAGGCGTAGTAAGGCTCGATCATATAGGAACTGATGAGCAAGTCGCATATATTCTCACAAATCCCTTAGGGAAGGTCAAGTTCCTAACCTTCCATGAGAATCTTGGAATTGTGGAACGACCCTATTCTAAGGGTCCTATTGGACGATGAGCTCTGGGAGCTCCAGGGGGCTTTGGGGATAGCCTCTTGGAGCTATAAGCAACCACAGGGCTAGGCTTGTCGAACCTTGTTGGTGTGCTTCTGCCCCACCGTTATGATATTGAGTTGGTTCACCTCTCTTTGATCTGTGCCCCGTATGCATCCTACCCATGGATTCCCGGACTCATGGGAAGTACCTCTCATCTTGGCCAATGAGGTGGGAAAAGCCAAAGACCAGTAGCAAAGACCGATGGACGCATCGGAGATTGTCGTACTCTCTATCTCTAGGATGGCAAGTGTCCAACCACTTGATCTGGGATCAAGTCTAGTGAGGTTTCGAACCTCCAACTGACTTAGGGTCAGTTAAACTAACTTCGAGTTAGTATGAGACTCCTTTGAGTTCTGTAGAGGTTTCGGACCTCTGAGCTAATTTTGTCAACCGGGAGTGATGTCTTTGTGACTCACCTTTTGTTCTAAAATAAAGAAGCCAGCAAAGCAACTTACGACGGGATGACACACGATGTTTGGATGGCACAGGTGGATGGAGTTCTCCCTAGTTGAGAGGGAGTGTTAATTTTGGGCAACTAGGTCCAAACTCCATGTTGTGATGCTCAGATGACGATGCCAATATTTTTATTGGATTCCTCTTTCGGAGAGGTGCAAGATCGATTGAAAGATCATCTTGATCGGATGAGCAGAACATTTATTTTGAATTAATTCCACTAATGTGCAAGGTCGGCCAAAATTGTAATGTAGGCTTGGAGACCCAACAGATGTGTCACACACCCTCACTGATGGATATATATAGGTCAACGTTAGAGGTCATTTTCACCATCACTCATCACACATTATCTCTCTGCATCCGATTGGTTTGATCATCATCTTAGAGCCTCCTCTTCACTCACACGTGGGAAAAGGCAGCAGCTAGGGTTTCGGTTTGTTCTAGGGTTTCCAGCAGAGGATTGACCAACGTTGACTTTGGTCAACGCTTGGTCAAATTGACCCGAAACTCTCCCTAAACTTCGATCTCCTCAATCTGCATTTTTGGCACAAAAACCAAGGCTGGACGTTGACTTTGACTTGGTTGCGTTGACTTTCTGCTATTGTTGTTTTGTGTTGACCATTGACTGTTTTAAAAAACGGAATCGGGTTCCGACCAAGTCGAGGGTCGGCTCGAACTCCGACTCCGAATCAGTAATGACTTGGTCGACTCAGTTTCAATGACTCGGTTTTGTAAAAAATACATTAAATATTAATTTTTTTGTACAAAAACATAAATTTAAAGATTATTATTGTTGAGCCTCAAAATTGTGCTTTCTTTCACCTCATTTTACCTCATTTTCCCTTGTCCATTGCTATCCTAGACCCAATTGATCAATGAATATAGTTAAAATTACTTCTAGAATGATTTACATGACTGACTTACTAAGTTTTGTGATTTTTGCCATTGTAAAGCTTTTTGACCGGAACTAGCTGCAGAATGCAGACATTCCGTAGCTAACCGGCGATTCTGCAGCTACCTTCACGTTTGAGTATGTTCCAGGTGGCCTCTCAAGGAAAACCGCATATGTGCATAATCCACGTCATGTCTACATGGTTCGTTGCTCATCATGGAGGAAGAAACGAATTCTGGGTACGGTTTTGGAACGTGGGAACACATTTAGGAAAGCAGACTTCTATTAGGACTGTCTCAGTCCAGATGTCTTTTTCCTCTTCACGCAGCCACTTCAAGAGTCCTAATGTGATTCCAATAAGGAAAGACAGTGTTCCTGAATTGTTGCAAGTCTTGTTATGTGCATTTGCTTTATAAACACTTAGGAAACCGAGAGCTATGTTAGATTTGATGTTAGATTTTATGCTAGATTTTGTTTAGACTCTGTGCTACATTTCTGAAGACGCAGAGTGTTATGTTCAAGTTCTTTCATCTTTAATGAAGCAGACAGTGTTATTGTGAAGGCGTTGATTTAATTTGGAGTTGAATTCCGTCAGGTGGTAGAGGGCCCCTGCCTCTTGCACGGATTTTATTTGCGTAAATTAGATAAGTATTCTAGCTACCTTTACGTTTTTAGAGTTGAATTCATAGTTGTTTTAATTAACTACTGTAGTCATCTTCACTCTAACTCTTCCACAAGAAGAAGCTTTTCCAAAAGATTATAATGATGAATGGAAAATGGCTATAGTACTGTAGGATTTGAAGTTGAATTTATAGTTGTTTTAATTAGCTACTGTAGTTGTACTCATTCTAATTCTTCCACAAGAAGAAGCTCTTCCAACAGATTATAATGATGAATGGGAAATGACTATAGTACTGTAGGACTTAGTTGTAGTTTTTGTTGTTCATCATCACAGTTACACTTGTTCCAATCACTCTTCCACAAGAAGAAACTCTTCCAAGAAATTCTTAAGAAGTTCAAGACATGACCGTGATAATGAATGATTTAGTTGTGTGTTTGTACTAAGTATCATCTCTATTCTTGCTCTTAAACGCTTGCCCAAGATATCATAATGACGAGTAGGATATGGATATGATATCTTAGTTTTTCATTTGCTTTCAGTCCTTTACGTTTGCATTTGCACTCAATTACACAGTCAGAATTGTTCTAACTCTTCCAAAAGAAGGAACTCTTCCAAAATATCAATAATGATGGACAAAAAGATTGTGTAATTTCATAGAATAATGCATGGTAGCTTAGTTAGAATGCTCCGGAGTTTAATTGTGCTTAATTCATGTTCAGTTACTTTGCTTTGAGTTTGATGATGACTTATAGTTCAGCATTGGTTTAGATTAGTGGCATCTTAAGTTCATTCTTAGATTAACTCATTGCACTTGCACTCCACATTCAGATTGTCATCCACTGCACATTAGATTAACTTCAGTTGTTAGGATTAACAAAACAGCCTTCATTATTCACAAACCTCTTCTTGTTCTAAAATCCATAATTGATCTATAACCATATGAACAGAAAACAAACATCACTTTAAGGCCTGAAGTACTTCTGCAATTTCCTCATCATTTCATAAACAGAGCTCTCCCTCAAAAGACTACTTTGAAAAAGAAATCAATAACTCTTGAGTAAAGGTTTTGTGACATTCAATTAAATTGCAGAATAGAACTAGGAACTAGTCCTAGAATAGAAGATCTTAGGATGGTATCAATGTTTTTTTCATCCAAATCTGTTTCAAATCTCTAATTAAGGACAAAAATGTTGTATCATTGTAAGACTAGTTGTTTAACTGTTTAGCTAGAAGATTTGCATACTTAGTGATCATTTCTCAAGTTTAGTTTGTGTTTTGAATCATTTGTTTGAAAGTCATTATCAAGCTTTGCTTTTATTTAGTCATAGTTTAGATTCAGCTTCAGTGTTTCCAATTGCATTTGCCATTTGTTATCCATCAATTAGGTTTAACTCTATTTTTAATCATCAGCTCATTTCCATCAACTTTCTAGGCATTTTCCTTGTGAACATAAAACCACCAAAAGACCAAAAACATCATAAATCACCACAAAAGACCAAAAACATCACAAAACACTACACACAACGCATTAAGAAACAAAGACCTAGGTACATACAGTACACTTCACTTCAGCAGTTTACAAATCCTGGTTGACAATTAAATGAGCTCAGTTTAGGAGACTAGATTGAGACCAAACAATTATTCATGTTTCCAAACACAAAGCATTACAATATAGACAAAAGACAACATATGATCAAAGTAGGCTCATGAATATATCCATTATATCAAAATTGCACCCAGTGCACTGTCCAAGGACCAATACATGATGATGATATAGAGATCAAAACAAAAAACATAACTAAGGAGGCTCTAAATGGCCTCTACAACAAAACATGAATAGTCACTAGTAACTACTGCTAGGCATCTGACTGTGACAAGCCAATGTCCTCTTCCTCAAACTCTGAACCAGAGGGGGAAAATGCTCGCTCCGCATCCTCCTCTGAATTAACATCCTCAACTGGAACTATACCCTTGCCCTTACCACCTTGAGAATCAGATAGACGAGTTATGCATCTCCGTCGTGGCTAACTAGAGGAAGTGCCTGCACCTGCAACTGGATGGCTTGGGACTGGGTCTGCTACTAGTGGATCTACATTGAGCATAGCCGCCTCTATCTCTAAATCAAAGTCAATCCCCCCATCTATGTCAAACTCTGGTGGACAAGACTCCACTACCCAATCTGATGTTGGATCAATATCCTCCAACACAATGGGATCTGAATCAGGTCTTTTGTTCAGCAATTGGTTGCGTCTTAGTCAGAGGTTGTACTGGACATACACTAGATCATTTAACCATTTTTGCTCCAAACGGTTTCTCTTCTTTGTGTGAATCCTCTCAAAGACAGACCAATTGCGCTCACACCCAGAAGCACTGCAAGTTTGACTCAAAATGCGGATTGCAAACCTCTGCAATTTAGGACAATGGCTACCAAATGCCTCCCACCATTGTGCTGCAAAAAATGAGTTTCAGTTAGCTCAACAATTTATATCCAACTTTGAAATTGAAATTATAAACAATTATACAAAATAATAAATTATAAAATTGAAATTCTTTGTTTACCTGGCTCATCTGATTCCCTTGCAATCCTTGCAAGGTTCTTGCCAAAGGTACCAGTGGCTTGGCTAAACATAGTGATCTGATTGTGTATCTTCAACTGCTCACTCTCTGTGGGGATCATGCGATCAGTGCAGTCAATCAATCCAATTCTAACCTCCCCAGTCAAAGCTCTTGTTTCCTGAGCTTTATAATGATACCTTGGGTTCAGAAAATACCCAGCTGCATGTATTGGGCGATGGAGTTGATTGTTCCATCTCTGATCAATGATTTCCCAAATGGGCCCATACTTACCCACTCTGTCCTTGTATGCTGCCCTTATTTGCTCCTTTTCTTGATCCATAGCCTCATAAATGAAGCCCATAGCCAATCTTTCCCCATCCACCAAGCACAACACCTTAACCAGTGGCTCAGCAAGTTTCACAATCTCTGCTGCCTTTTTCCAAAATATTTCTTCATTGACTTTCCTTTTCACATCTTTGCCATCATGTTTGCGAGCCCACTGACATTCATTCCATTCATCACTAGAAAACATCTTTTGCAAGTTTCTATGTTGGGCAAGCATAGATTGCAATGTCAAAAAATGTGTTGCAAATCTAGTGATGGCGGGCCTAATAAGTTCCTTGCCCCCTGTGTATTTCCTCATCAGACTCAGAATCCATGAGTGATTGTAAATATATTTTGTGATGCATTTGGCATGCTCTATAGTGTTCTTGATCCAGTCTATTTTGCCAATATCCTCAAGCATGAGGTCTATGCAATGTGCAGCACATGGGGTCCAAAAGATGGTTGGGTGTTTTTCCTCTAACAATTTACCAACAAGAACATAGTTAGAGGCATTGTCTGTGATGATTTGAACAACATTTGCCACCCCCACCTCTTGAACAACCTCATCCAAAAGCTGTAACAACAATTGTGCATCTTTCACCCTATCAGATGCATCAACTGATTTTAGAAACATGGTTCCCCGTGGGCAAAAGACAAAAAAGTTTATGATGGTACGATTCCTCTGATCAGTCCATCCATCTGACATGATGGTACATCCTGTATGTGCCCATGAGTTTTTGAACTCTTTCAAATAATCATCAATGTTCGAAATCTCTCTTTGCAAAAAAGATCCTCTTAACTTATGCATAGTAGGAGGTTTGAAGCCCTTTCCAGCAGCATACATGGCATCAAAAATAGGTTCATAATATGGTGAACGAGTAGCATTGAAGAGAATATCAGCATCATACCACCATCTAGCAATGTAATCACAAGCAACATCTCTCAATTCTTTTTTCCAATGAGCATCTAAAGTGGGCTGCACAGTTGGAGGACTAGTACCATATGCAGTTGCACTATCAGAGGGAGATGAGGGCACAAAAAAACTTTTGATAGTACCCTTATTTCTCATTGCACCCTTACCCTTGTCAGAAATAGACTCCATAGAGGGAGGAACATAGCGAAAGGGGTTTTTTGATGCATCAGTGGAAGAGATAGATGAAGAACCCTCATAATCAAAAGATTCAAAACTTGAGTTGGCAGCCATCATATGTTGTAGATTCTTCTTCCTCCCAATTTCAGCATGTATTTCTTTTTGCCTATTTTTCTGTTGCTCAAACTTCTCAAATTGTTCTTTCAACTGCTTCCTAATTTCCCCAATGTTTTGTGCTTCACATGAAGTAATTTGGCCTTTAAGACCAACAAAATGTAGTTTCAGTCTATGAATGCCCCTCCACCCTCCTTAATTTTTTTCTTACAAAATTTGCAATACATTTGATCACCAACCATTTCAGCGTATGCCCAAGCAGCATCTTTCGCTCTAGGGGCCATTTTGGACTGAGTTTTTGACTTGGAAAGAAAAGGTTTAAATCTGAAAATGAAAACAAAAAAAACTCTTCATTCTATGTTCATTTATTTCACCAAAAACTATGTTTACCATTTTCAGATTTGCTAAATAAATAAAACAAACAAAGGCAGATTTTAGAAGATAAAAAATAAATACCTCTAGCCTCTAGCCTCCTCTAGCTCAATGCTGCTCCAAAGCTTGCCCAATAAGCTCCTCACTGCTGCTCCAAAGCTTGCCCAAAAGACTCCTCAAAGCTGCTCCAAAACCAACTCCACAACTCTTCAGAAAACTCTCACAAATGCTCAAGCAAATTGAATGAGAAAGATGTGAGGTATTGAGAGGGGTTGGGTTAGTTAAATAGGATGGGGAGGGGTTAGAAAGCCTAAAAAAAACCTAACAGTAGATAAAATTCCATTTTGAAGTCCGTTTTTTTCATGTTTTTGGGCCCACCGGCCAGCTGGAACAACTCGGCCGAGTTAAGTCGAACCAGGCCGAGCTGGCCGGTTTGTTACCGAGACAGCCGAGTCAGTCAAAAAACCAGCCGGCTCGGTAACAAACTGGCCGCCTGACCGGTTCAACCGCCGAGTCGGATTGACCTACCCTTCGACTCGGTCGACTCGGCCGGTTCCGATTCGGTTCGGCCTAGTTTTAAAACTTCACTGGACAGCGTTGACTTTGGGTTGACCATTGTAGAGTTGTCCGAAAGGGTTGTGTGACACTTCTAGTTGGCTAACCGTGAGGAGACTTTGTTGAAGCATCCTGTTGACCATCGTAACACACCACAACACATATATTTTGTTGATCAAGTTAAGTGTATTTTTGGCTTGTCTTCCGTCGATCTATTGGTATGTTCTATCATCATTTTACTTTCATGTTTATGTGATTGCTATTTGATATCGGATTTAAAGTAAAGTTGCATCAAGCATAGAACATCTACGAAAATTTACAACCTTCGATAATAGAGTGACAACTCAACTTTGCTTAGCCTTGTGTGGCAGCTTGGAGTTCTTGTGAGGATCTTTAATGGCATTGCTAGCTAGGGGTTGCTTGGCCCTCTTTAGAGTTTCAATCATACTTCTTGTTTGGAGCTTTTAGCCTCCACAGGCCTCATTGCTCTTTTAATTTATGGTGTTTACCCCTTTTGGAAACATGTTTTGGTTCATAACCAACACCAATTTTTCTAGGGAATTCGTGTGATAGTTGTCAGCATATACCATCCTTAAAACATTTTGTACATGGGTAACTATCATGGCCTTATAGCCTAGACCCATCTTTGAGATCTAACATACTTTTCATACTTCCCTAAATTACACTTGGGGGTGTTGGTGTACACTGTACACACACCATGTAGTCAAGTTTACTTAGGTCAGTGATCTAATAATTGTGCATAGTTGAATATTTGACTTATTACTGCTTGGTAGGTTAACTATCCCTATCCAACCACCTGTCTTCAATGCTGGGCTCCTCCAAGTGTGTTACATATGCAGTTGATCTCCTTGTAATTAAACTAGTACTTGCTCATTTATTAAAATGAGCCGATGGAACACCGAAGGCGTGTCGTCCCGTTGTCCCGAGCGATTGGACAGCAGCACGGACGAGAAGGAACTGACGCGCGGGAAGGAGCTAAGAGCAGCAGGGTGGGAGCAACCGCCAAGTGTCAAATTTTGAGAGGGTAGAAGGGCGATAGGTGGAGCACATGGATTGGCTGGGATGAACAGTGTTTCCCAGTCAATCTCATAAAAGGAACACCTTCGGTGTAATAACATACATACAAGAGATTTAGTCATTCTGTCAGTTCTACTTCTGCTGTCGCTGTTCTGTTCTGTGTATGGTGTTCAAACTCGTTTGTGATCCCGGTTAGTGCTCCTTGTTTTTAAACAAAACAAACGCCATTTCCACATTAAAAGAAAAGTGCATCCCCAGTAACAAAATTTAAAAGCAATAATGTGATGATCTCTTCAGATCTATGATATCATATTTCAAAGTAAAAATGAAATAAAAATCTGAAAAAACTTCTAATTAATGTGAAGAAACATGCTTTGGTTATATTTACTAACCTGACTTTTCTAATGAGAATAGATTTAAGCTTCCTCGCAAGCTCTTCTGAGCGTTCTTTTCTCTCGCGCCTCTTTTTGGCCAAAATACGCTTCTCAGAATCCTTGAGGTGGTAACGAGGAACCTTTCTTATCAATCTCTCCATCCCGCTGCCGATCATCTTCCTTTGCATTATCTTCAACGCCTGTTCAAGGTTCCCATTCAGCACTTTCACGCGGATTCCCCTGGTCTGCTGCCCGTACTTTGCAATAGCGGGGGCGTTAAGTTTTGGAAGCCCTGTGGCGCCAAATGTGGGCGATTGGAGGCCGAAATGCAAGAAGCTTCTGGTGGCTCCCAAACCTCTGGAAAGTGCAGCATTTTCTGTGGGGTTTTTGTTTAAAATGCTGAGCCTTGGAAACTGAGTAGAATTGTGTATGGATTTGATCTGCGTAACAGATGCAACCGCTCTTAAACCCCTGTAAAACCCTCCCACATGTCTACAAACCCTCTCCATTTTCAGAACCCAATATGAAAAACGAATTTATGAGATCGACAACAATATTAATAGATTTGGGCAAAACTGGAAAGGAATTTGAATTTTAGCGAAGGAACTGATAAAATTCACGAGTCAAATTGATGTAATTAAATTTATGACGAGGAAACAGAATTTGCTTTCATGGAAATTCAGAAAAAAAATAAAAATAAATAAAAAATAAATAAATAATAATAAGAATAATTTTGTGTGAAGTTAGTATGATTTTTAATAAAAATTGGTTAACAATATTATGAAAAAATTATACCTATAATTTTAATTTTGTTTAACTGATAAGAATTGTGTAATTAAAGATTTTTATAAAATGTATTTAATATTTTTTTATTGAAGTGAATATAAAATTAGTAGAAAGATAGAGTGAGTATTCAAATGTTATGAATTAAATTTATGAAGTTGTGAGAGGAGGGGGATTGGTTATCATCAATTTTGAATGAAAATTTATCATCAATTATTTTTGGGGTTGGGTAGGAAGATCAACAATCAAGATAATTATGGCTCATGGTTCATGGAAATCCCAGAGTTAGTAATCTTGGGAGACTCTCTCATTACACATCATCTGAACAATAGCTCCTCTCCTAAAGAGAACTACCTCAAGCTCCTTCTCTAAAGAATCGATCGTGCTCTAGAACACTTTCCTTGTATGTCTTTCTTTCATATTCTCAAAGGCCAAAATATAGAAGTAGATTTTCAAACTGATCTAGCATGCCTCCTCAATGTGGGCCAAACTAAAATAAATGGCTCCAAGGGCTAGAGAACTATACCCTAGGTATCAAGAATGATTTTAATAAACCTTGTGCCAATCTCACTACGTCGCACTCTTGGTGGCATATTAATGGGAAATACAAGGCCAGGAAATAATTTGCAAAAATGTCAGGTTGGTTGGTGTCGTGGATGCAGTTGAGCACACAAAACATGCATGGGAGGCCTCCTCTATAAATCCAAATGTTTTATCCTCAGCATTTGGACAGATCTGTCTGCCTCGTACAGAACCAGCACCTCAATCTGTGATGAATCATGACAAGTTGGGCATCATGGATTTTAATGGTAATTTGACAATCTCTCCATGTGAGGTCAGACACTCCTATATTAAATTCAAGCCCTGTAACTGGCACCCTCACAGTTATGCTCGACTGAAATCTTCGTGTGTGCATCTTTCCAATCACTCCCATACACAATCTATGTTAATCCATTCTTAAATTGTTATTGTATTCTCTACTCTAGGTGACGAGGGGATCTGTAATGGGCTCTCTAAGAATGTTCGTCCTTTCAGTATCAGTGGGTCATGTAATTGGCTTCTCCATTCTCACAGTAAGGCCAATTTGAGCAATATTCTTCCAAGGGCTCAAGAGACGTCCATGTTGAAGAATGTAACTAGGTTTGGTCTTCATAATTTTATTTGAGTCATGATAAAATGTGTTTATCAAAAGAAAGAAAAAGATTTTTTTATTATTATTAAAATGACTTATTAAAGCATGGGTTTCATGTTTAGGTTATCATATTCTAGGTCGAAGTCCCCATTGAGGACTTATAGATTTTATCTAGAGTTGTTAGAGTCGTTGTCCATTTTATAAGACCCTTCTTGGGCTTTTGAATCATGTAAAAATAATTATTACTGAGTAAAATAAGTAATTTGTCACCTCCACACCAAGTCGCCCCTTGCCTCATGAAGTCGGCCTATGTTAAGGCAATTCGACCCACATAAGAGGCTATATATAGAAGTGCAGTTCAATTCATTTGGAGCATCACTCACACAAGTTCGATATACAAGAAAAGGAAGCAGAAAAGTGTGAAGTTGTAGAAGAAGGAGAATAATTGAAGAGAACGACAAAATCAAAGTTTTGAGCTATCTATCTCTCACACGTGCGAATTTACTAAGCTATTGCACGAGGTTGAAATTCTAATGTTGCAACTAGGTCGAAATTTTGTTACTACTATGTAACACCCTCTTCCCACATCTACCCAAGTAACTGACCAACCGGGGTAAACATGCAACGAGAAGCTACTATAATGAGATTTAATCTCCTAGGTGACCTTAAGGAAGTGGAACCGACGGAAAACACAACCTACAGACCTTGTACAAAAACCACAACAACCCTAGGAGGCAACCCAACCACTCAGGCCTCTTACCCCTAGGTCACACTAACATTTTGACCCCCTTTGAGCCATAGTTGCAGGCATAACACTGCATTTTAGGGGTTGGGGGGCTATAGCTGCAGGAATAACAATGCATGCTAGCGGCTAGGGCTCCAAATGAAATTTTTGTGCCTGAGGCTCTGGAATTTGAGCCACCTTTTTAGGCCCAAAGCCCAAGTCACTGCCCAAAACTTCATAAAAACTTAAGGGATGATAAATAGCAATAGGACAATGATACAAAAGCAATCACATCAACAATAATTCATTTGGAGCCCTTCTAGCCATGACAGGCATTTTGTCAAACATGTCACAAACATTGAATCTATAGGTGTAAACATCAGATTTAAGCATATGGGTCCAATACTTATCTCACAATCGTTGAGAAGCATTGCTCCCTTACATAATTAGCTGCAATATAATAAGTAAAAACATTGATAGAGCCACAAATCATCATTGATCAAATACATGCTTATAACCAACATAATAACAATAGAAATAACATGGATACAAGAGCAATAAAATCCACATAGAAACCAATACATTTGCATACCAATTACTAAAGGAATGAGCTCTTCATTACTGAATGTAAAAACCAACCAAAGATGGGACTCCCACATTCCACTCGACCATAGATTGGTTGATCCAAGTCTCACTTCATCCAATCACCCTGGTGCCATATTCCAAGCAAGAATGTGGGATCTCATCAAACACGTCAATCACAATCAATCCAGGGCTTCTAGAGGTCAAATCACCTCAACCCTCAACCAGTGATTCCACCTCATGGTCAGACATCACAACTGTCACAGATTGGTCTCTATCGAAGTTGCTCCAAGGCTCCAAAGTGTTTGTTCCAATCAAGGCTCCAGGACTAGTAAATCAACCCCAGCTGTCTCTAGTCTCCAGAGCGTTTGTCCAACCAAGGCTCTAGGACAAGTAACTCAACCCACCTAGGGCTCCAGAGTGTTTGTCCAACCAAGCCTCCAGGACTAGTGACTCAACCCACCAAGGAATCCAGTGCATTTTTCCAACCAAGGCTCCAAGATTAGTAACTCAACCCAGCAGTTGTTCGTCGGACTCGAGAACATTTGTCCAACCAAGGCTCCATGAACTAATAACTCAACCCAACATCTAAAGGAATCATGAGAACCAACCAAAAAATAACCAATGGAAATTGTTTTACAGGAATCAAACCTACAGATAAGTATGCTTTCCCCAAGTGCGGTGGTGAACTTAGAACAACAGAAAGAAAAATATCTGACCTTTTCCTTAAAATCAATAGATAAAGGGAGGAAAACATACTTGTAATATGTTCGCTTTTCCTCGCCTCCCTTCGTCGCTTCCGTCGCTCTCAATCCAACTTAACTCGCTTGATTGATACCTGCAATGGAAAACAGAAGACAGATAACAACATAAGGGCAATATGATCTACTCAAGTTAAACAAATTGAATCGATTAAATTCATAAATACACATATAACATCATTGACACATGCATTAGAAAAGGAAAAAATGTCTTTATTATGAAGTAGAAGGAAGAGTACAAGCAGTTGATCGATTCGTTGTCACTCATCCAACTTTAGTCCCATCCTCATCACATCCAACATCAACAATCTAGCAACATCACAGTACATGCACAATACCTTCAAGAGTTGTGATTTCACCAGCATAACTCTACTTAACACAAATTCTTTCTCTCTTGTGCACTATGCTCAGTGCTCTATTTATAAGTAGATGAAGTTAGTTTGACATAAATGAATCATTGAATGGATTTCCTAAAAATGGATGAAGAGGTTTCCTTGTTCATGGGAATAGGAGGATAAGAGGTTTAATGGCTTCGTGGTGTCCATATTCGAAGTTAGCAGATGAGGTGAAAGCTGGAACAACTTCTAAAAGTCACTAGAGGTTGGGAAGATTCTCGGAATCCAATGAACAATTCACCCTGAGTTGACCAACACACTCTCAAGTGGGCCTAGATCCTCTGCAACGCAGCCTTGCATGGGAGTAGATGCTCTGTAAAGCAGTTACTGATGTCTAGGGGTGCGTTGATGGCTCTGGGGCACTTCAACTGGCATCTAAGCAGTGAAACTTTCATGAAGGAAAACCACCAATGGGATGACTTGTTTAGGGTATGTAGAAACTAATTTAGAGTATGATAGACCCTAATGGATATTGATCTGTGTTTTGGGATGATGCCCAAATTGACTTATAACAACTGCGCCCTAAAGCATGAAGTCGAAAATGATAATGTTGAGCGATTTGCTTTACGACGTGATGAGGAGGAACTGAAGTGGGCGGTGACCTGCATCAATTACAATACATTACATCATGATATTGTTCATCTTGGACATGAATTGATGAGGGAGGCGTATCCCATACTCAACACATAAACTATCATAACATTAGAAAGTCGTCTACAGATATAGACCCGTGATAGGATAACCATTTGAGTAATGACCATCGTACGGATGATTTGGTGCTACTCCTGAAATCGTAGCCTGGACGGATGAAACTAGATCCAGGGTCTTCTATCTCGTTCACTCGATCGTCTAAAGTACGAGTCTAACCATGCGAATATGTGATCTGAAGTCAAACATGGGAAGACATCGTCTGATTACCAGCGAATGATGCGAGTCGTCAACAGACGCGAGAGAAACCACTATTGATGATAAACAGCTCTCAAGGTACTGCAGTACATTTTGCATGGTGTGAATAGATGATTTGATGTCGAACACCATACAAAGTCTTTCGGTCGAAGGCATGTGATGTCATCTTGTCACCGAAAGCGAGAAACTTGTCGTTGATGTAAGCAAGCTCCAAGGTATTGAAAAGTTGTTTCTAAGCCAACTTCCTGGATGATGGGCTGATGTCGACAGGAAGTGACTCGTCGCAAGAGGGTGTTGATGTTTCCCCCATCAACGACACGAAACGGGAGTAATGATTTTGGAGACATAATGTGACTGATGAAGCAATGTCAGGGATGGCAGTCATGAAATGAAGGTTTACGAGTATTGAAAAGGATGAGGAATAACTGAGTGACTTCTCTTGAACATATCGGCGACACTGAATGAATTGGCAGCATTTGATCCAAAACCGAAGTGATGGATGGTGTGATAAACCATAGGTATGAAAGACCGTTAAGCAGATTACCCAACCCAAAATTCACGGAGATGAAGTGAATAAGTGTCATGTTAAAGAGCTACTTTCTACCATAAAGTGTTTTATCCCTTTCCAATTTTCCCCAGTCATTGTTGACCGGTACCTCTTTGTTTTTTAACAAGTTTGAGGAGGATAACATATGCTTGATGTATAATTCCACCCTTCGGATGAATCCATCGCTATTTGATGCTTTAACGAGTCTAGGGAAGGTGAAAGTCGATATTGCCATGATGGACAAGTTCGTCGCTATTTGATGCTTTAATGAGTCTAACGACAATGAAACTTGGTATTTTTCATGGTTATATAGTTTGAAAAAGGGACTAAAAGAAAACTCCACAGGTTATTTTTTCGTATATTAGTCCCTCGGATCCAAAAAAGCGTAAAATAATACCTGAGAGAACGTCCTATCCATGTTCGACTAGGGTTCTCCTTTTTCGTAAACATAATCTATCTCAGTCTAGAAAAGGGTTAAACTTATACTGAGTAGATGTCGTTTCAATTCCTTTTACAAGCTCAAAAGGACAAGTGCTCGACAATCTTTCCATATTTTGAGAGTCTGAAAAGAGTTGAAAGAGAACTCCAGGGGGTTCCTTTTTCGTGTTTAAAGAGCTCTAGAAAGATATAAAAGTGTGCTTTGTGGTCAAAATTGCATTTCACAATCATACATGACAAACTCACTGTAATTAGCTGTAAACCTTCTCAAAGAACCATCAAATGGATTAACAATACCTATTTAAATAGTAAAAATGGGTAAAAACCATAGTCATTTCATTAAATATGCATAAATTAATAAAAAAGACTATAAAAATAAGTTATTACCAAGTCATTTTTACCATTTCACATTTACCATTCGAATTTTAGTGCTCTGAGCCTATTTTACCCTCGAACTTCAGCAGTTGATTGCGATAGATTCTGCAGACCATTTCTCGTGTCTTCTAGACCATGTAGGAGATCTTACCTTCCTCTTTCTATTGGTTGCATTATTGTTCAATTACATGCTAATTTTTTAGGGTTTTGGGGCTCCTAGGGTAAATATACAACACCCTAAGACCAAAGCACCCTTGGATGTCGAAAAGTGTGTTGCAGAGAGGCTGGAAAGAAGGCCAGTTCCTCTGCAACATTTTGTCTTCCACTCAAGAGTGTGTTGGGCACATTTCAGAAACTTGCATCTTGTTTTCTGCCCAAAATTTCTCAAGTTTTTTGCATGGAATGGATCCTAGATAAGCCTATGGTGTGATTTCAGACTTTGATCGGATCAGAATGTCAATTGCATGGTGAGAAAGAGAACACGAAGAACAGGATATGGTTTCCCTAAATGATCCTGGCACTGTGAGAGTCCTTAGAGACTGTGGGTTGCTCAAGTACTTCAGATTGTCAGGGATGAGGCAACACATGGAACTATTGCAGTTCTTGATCCATTCATGGGACCCGGCACTATAGGCATTTCACATTGGGGACAAAGTGCTCCCAGTATTAGTAGATGACATTTACTTTCTGATAGGTTTGTCGAGACATGGTGCCCCCATTTCCCTTGCGGGCTCCATCCGTGGAGGTGAAACAATGAAGGACTACATTCAACAGTTTTGTCGACCAGGATCTAAGCCTAGAAAAATATGAAAAGATAAATATCAAAGATGTACGTGATATGCCTTTGTAAACGCTCCTATTCACTATCACAAAGCTATCTGGCAAAACGACACTACATGTCACGAGCATATCATACATGTAGTATACGCTTGAGTGTCTCGAACCAACAATGTTCAACTGATCTGAAGCAGTACTTCTTAAGATGAAAGAACAACTGACTAAGGTAAAAAGTGGAAACACCAAAAAATTCAGCCATGGGTCGGTCTTTATCACTTTTGTTTTGGAGAGAGTTTCATTGATGCAGCCACAACATGTGACATTGGGATTAGATGGTCCTAGAGATCCACAGATGCAGCGGTTGGTCGAGTTGATGGCTAGACATGTTGGTCAGTCATCAATCTCGTTTTCCACTGCATTCTTCAGTGGGCTTCGAAGACAAAATATCTTCATAGAGGAGCATCCATTTGCAGGGATGGATTTCCATGGAGATACTGATTTGATTTTACTAGTTTGCACTCAATGGGGTGCTATACATAAAATTTTGACCGTGTTTTTTCTTTTTTGGGGTTTTTTAACATGTTTTTGTGTTTTTTTATGTTTCCAAGACTAAACTAAAGATTTTTAATGTATGCAGATGTAGGTATCGTTCAACCAATGGTTCGTGCACAACAGGCGGAAGGACCAGTTGAGAGGACTGTCAGGAGAACAGTCCTTTAGGATTTGGATTTAGCTGAGACTCTTGTTGAGTTGCGACAGCATGTGGAGGGATTCACTCTTGGGATATCGGATGCCCAGATCGAGGAGTTACCTATGAGGCTGCAACGCCATACCATTGGTGTGCCTAGCCGTTGGATGAGTCTATTGCGCATGATAGCCCAAGTAGTGACCTGTTATCATGGGCATCACTAGGTTTACTTAGATTATGCTATGTCTATATACATTTTGAGGTTAGATGACCAACGTGTCTTGGACACAATTTTTGTAAAAAACTCGATATAAATCTATTTTTCTTCCAGTGTTTTTCTATGTTTATGTGCAATCCTATTCAATTGTATGATGTGAATTGAAAATCTATCTTTATGTAGAAATTTATATAACTGATATGTTATACATCCGAGATTCTCCTGATCACACACTATTTGACTTCATGCACAATACAGAATCTCTTCTACCATTGATCATTAATTGCGGAAATAAAAACAATCGCATGCGCACATTAAAACCATAAACATTCACACATATGAACACATTATTTTATGGGAAAGATTAAAGCTAAAAACCCCCAACAATCTGTATATTATATGTCATAGAGATCATGTAACAATAATTATACAAAGCTCCCCACAAGCTCTCAGTACAATCTCCAATTGCTACACACTAATCAGGTCCGATCTAGCAAAACACATGCTCCAATTAACACACCTTTAGCACACTACTTTAACGATCACTGGCCGAAGAATGGCTAAAATGGAAATCGGAATTGGTCGGCCTTGCTCACGCAATCCTCATTGGCATCTCAGCTTGCTGTGTGTGCAAATCATGCAACATAGTCACAGCCCGATAGTCCTGTTGCTCTTTCACCTACCTCTTCACTGGTCTCCACTGAAACTATCCATGCACTGTAGTTAACTGATGTATTATTTAGTTGATTAATGAGTTAATAATTAGTGAATTAATTAATAATTAATTCACACCACTCTCACTAGTGTATCGATCAGTTATACTAGATACAACTAGCTCAACTATGTTTAACTCAGTTAAATTGAACACAACTCCACCAACTACTTCAATAACTCCACCAAACTCTGTCACATGAGTTCTAACTGAAGTCTCCATGCAATAGCTCCACTTAACCCTCAGGAATAGCGTAATTCCTTCTGTCAGCTCCTGTGCCACATCTGTGCACTTAACTGAAGTGCTCCAAGAAAATAAGATAATGTTTATAGTCCAAATATTATTAAGAGCTAATAATATTCGACATATCTATTTTTAGACTGGCAATCTAAAAATAGATTCCGCCCAATATGTCTAAAAATAGAAGTCCATCTGTTTTTCCAACTTGACCAACCATCCACAAATAGCATCCTGCAACTCATAGAATATGATGGACATGTCTAAAAATAGACTTTGCGCCAAAAATAGCGTGCGGGCCCACTTAGTGAAGGTGACTCTTTTCACTAAGCTCATCATCTTGTTGCAATCTCAACACTTTACATATGTTGCAAATGTCTATTTAACACATAATTCGCCAAAGAATCAACCAGAGTGTTAAAGTTTATGGAAATATGTTGATATTAAATGTAATCAAAATGTCTTTCCAAAAGACGAACTCTAAGGAACATGAGATGAATTGCTGGGTTTCAGACATTAGAGAGGCTAGTAAGTTGTGGTATGACAAGTTGTGAGTCCAGCCTGATGATGATGTGGCGAATTCCAAGTGAAATGGCATCAAAGAGTAGTTCGATCAACCCGCTATACTCAATGATATTGTTGGTCGATCGACCAATACAAATCCCTTGGAAACTCACTAATTCGCCACTTGGAGCAAAGATAGCCCATGCTGCAGAGGATGGATTATGAGTACTATGACTAGCACCATCGGCATATCCAACAAACAGTTCTGAAGATTCTTACATCTGCAAAAAATGCAAAGCGGATTACTAACCACATGAAAAACTCTAAAAGACACACTCTTACACACACAATCAAAGCATATAATACAATGTTTACTACGCAAAATCAATCATAGTAAAGCTTAAGATACAACCCATTTTGAGGCTGCGACAATGGAATCCCATCATAATCTACCAACTTGTAGGAACCCTTAGCCAAAATCTGTTTGACAATGTAGGGGTCTTGCTATAATGGTTCACATTTCCATGTTCCTATCTTATCAACTTCCTGATCATAAATCAAGACCAGGTCTCCTTCCGAGAAGGTGCGAGGCTTGACATTGTGGTCATATTGCGCCTTAATTTGTCTCTTATGCGCTTCATTGGCCAATGAGGCTTCACGACGTGTTTCATCTATATGGATGAGATCTAAAAGACATACCTCTTCATTATAAGTTCCAAGTAGCAGGTCAATCGCGAGTTTCAATGATGGTATTTCACGTTGTATCGGTAAGATAGCTTCCAAACCATACCCCAGTTGAAAGGGAGTAAATCTAGTTGCATTTCTCACCGAGGTTTGATATGCCCACAAAACCGAGTACATGATCAAATTCCAGTTTCGTTTATGAACCCCAATCATGAGTTGACACACACCCTTAAGAATCCTTTTTATAGCTTCAATTTGTCCATTATCTTGCAGATAATAAGGGGTAGAAATATCATGTGACAGTCCTAACTTGGCAATCAACTCATCCATCATGTGATTGCAAAAAAAATTTCCATGATCTGTGACTATGGCTTGTGGTACACCAAATCGTGTAACCACATGGTTAAAAAAGAACAATGCAGGTTCTTGTCCCATGTTTTTGAATGTAGGCATCACCTCAGACCACTTGGTAAAATAGTCGAAGGTGACAATAATATACCCATTCCCCCCAGCCAAGCAGGGTTTACATGTCATGAATTCAATGTTCCATTGTGCAAATGGTCCAATAATGACGATAGGATGCATTGGTGCTGGTGGAAAGTTGGTTTTACAATCAAATATTTGGCAATCATGACAACTTCTAACCGCAATAATGCAGTCGCGAAATATGGTAGGCCGAAAGTAACCAGCACAGAGAATCTTCTACGCGGTAGCATAGCCAGAAAAACTTCCACCACATGCATCAGAATGGAAATCATTTTAAAAAAATTCAGCTTCCTCATGCGTGAGGCACCTACGTAAAATAGTATCGACACCGCGATGATAAAGTGTATCGTTGACAATCAGATAATATTTGGCTTGGTATCGAATACATCACTATTGTGAGCGAGAGGTATTGGGCCGAAAATTTTGGTTGTGGAGATAGATGATGAAATATCCATAACACGGGTCAGATGACTCGATTAGAAATAAAGACTCGTCCAGAATTGATGGTTTTGTAATAGGATCAGTGCTACTCGAAGGAAGGTTACATATAAGCTCAGCAAACACCAAAGACTTCTTTGACTTGGATTTGATATATTCCAAATCAAATTCCTATAAAATGACGATCCATTTTTAATATTTCCCCCCAGCAATTAACGTGACATAATTTATGTCATAGGGTTGCAATCCAAAATGACAATGGTATTTTGGAGTAGGATATAATGGGGAAATATTTGTAGAGATTGAACGGCTGCCAAAGTGACCTTCTCAACGTATGTGTACTTAAATTTTGTATCATTGAGATTAAGAATCAAATAATATATTGGATGTTCAATCCCATCTTCTTCTTGGACTAAAACCATAGCGATGGTTGTATCTACAGCGGCGAGATATAGGAAATAATCACTCTGATAATTTGGGGGATAGATTAATGATGCTCAAATCAGGGTATCTTTAAGAACACCAAAGGAAGCTTGTGAAATCTTATCCCAATGGAAGGGAATCCCCTTTTTCAAGATTCGAGTAAATCCTTTATCCTTTTCGACGTAGTTACGAATGAACCTCCTTATAAATTTAGCCTTCCCTTGGAATCTCTGTAACTGAAGCAGATTGGAAGGAGCAGGAAAATCAAGAATGGCATGGAATTTCAATGGATCAAGTCGAATTATGTCTTTTGACACGATGAATCCAAGCAAATTACCAGAACCAACACCAAACACACATTTGTGTGGATTGAGGCGTATTTTATAGTGACAACATCGTAAAAAGATCGCTCTCAGATGTAGCGGGTGGTCAGCGTGTTTTTGTGAATGTGTAGGTAAGTCATCTAGATACGGTTGAACTATGTGCTTGATGTCATGAAAAGCATATTTTGTTTCCCTCTGTAATGTGGCCCCAACGTTCTTTAAACCAAAATGAAGTTTTCGATAGGCAAAGGATGAGGGATAACTGAGTGAATTCTCTTGAACATATCGGCGACACTGAATGAATTGGAAGCATTTGACCGAAAACCGAAGTGATGGATGGTGTGATAGACCATAGGTATGATAGACCATCAAGCAGATTACCCAACCCAAAAATCACGGAGATGAAGTGAATAAGTGTCATGTTCAAGAGCGACTTGCTACCATAAAATGTTTTATCCCTTTCCAATTTTCCCCAGTACGGTCTCTAATTGCTTTTACAGAAATCAAACCTATGGATAAGTATGTTTTCCCTAAGTGTGGTGGTGCACTTAGAACAACAAAAATAAATATATCTGACCTTTTCCTTAAAATGAATAGATAAAGGGAGGAAAACCTACTTGTAATCTGTTCTATTTTCCTCGCCTCCCTTCGCCGCTTTCGTCGCTCTCAATCTAACTGAACTTTCTTGATTGATACTTGCAATGGAAAATAGAAGATAGAAAACAACATAAAGGCAATATGATCTATTCAAGTTAAACAAATTGCACAATTAAATTCATAAATACACATATAACATCATTGACACATGCATTAGGAAAGGAACAAATGTCTTTATTATGAAGTAGAAGAAAGATTACAACCAGTTGATCGATTCACTGTCACTCATCCAGATTTAGTCCCATCCTCATCACATCCAACATCAACAATCCAAAAACATCACAGTACATGCACAATACCTCCAAGATCTGTGATCTCACCAACATAACTCTAATTAACACAAATTCTTGCTCTCTTGTGCACTATGATTGGTGCTCTATTTATAAGTAGATGAAGGTAGTTTGATATAAATGAATCATTGAATGTATTTCCTAAAAATGGATGAAGAGGTCTCTTTGTTCATGGGAATAGGAGGATAAGAGGTTTAATAGCTCCATGGTATCCTTATTCGAAACTATAAAATGAGATGAAAGCTGGAACAACTTCTAGAAGCCACTAGAGGTTGGGAAGATTCTCAGAATCCAATTAAAAATTCACTCCTAGTCAAACAACGCACCATAAAGCGGGCTTAGATCCTCTGCAACACAGCCTTTCATGGGAGTAGATGCTCTGCAAAGCAGTTACTGCTATCTAGGGGTGTGTTGATGGCTCAATGGGGCACTTCAACTGGCATCTAAGCAGTGAAACATCATGAAGGAAAACCACCAATGGGATGACTTGTTTAGGGCATTTAGCAACTAATTTAGAGTATGAAAAACCCTAATGGATACTGGTCTGTGTTTTTGGATGATGCCCAAATTGACCTGTAACAGAAACAAACCCACAACACCATCACTATCCAGGAAATGGCAAGGCTAGGCAAATCCACATGCAAACACCATACATGCCAAAACTAGTGAGGAAATAATACATTCAACTTGGTACCTGCACTCAGAACCTATTGTATATTTTTATCTCAAAGTCCTCTTGCACTTTCCTTCTCTTCGTTTTCTTTCTTGATCCAAATCTCCAAGTCTGCCACAGTCTCCAAGAGTGCTCCAAAAATACTCTAAGTGCCCAACACTATGAGAGAGAGAGAATAATGAGAACTCTGAAACTAAACTGACCAAAGTTTGAAAAAAAACTTAGCAACTGATCCTCATAAGCCTTTTTATTAATGAGGCCTCTATTTTCTTCATTTTCCATTATTCTCCTTCATTTTCTTCCTCACATGCAACATACGACCTTTCACCTTCCCTTTCTTCCAATTCCCATTATTGTCATAAATAAAATGTGCCAAAAATGCTTTTTGCCTTTCAAAATCCTTTGTCATTACCTTTTCCAATTTCCTTTAGTCATAATAACTAAATTGAATGCCAGCTAGGTTATTTTTCCCACCATTCTACATTCCCCATCAACCATGGTCTTGTATATTTTTTACATGGATTTTTAACCAGGGTTGTTACATGCTACTAGGTCGAACTTCTGTTGCCACTACTAGCTTGAATTTTTTGTTGTTGCTACTAGGTCAAAATTTTGCTGTTGCTACTAGGTTGAAGTTATGTTGCTGCAAGGTATAAGTTGTTGCTGGAAGGTTATCATATGAAAATAAAGGGAGGGTTGACTTGGTGATTGGAAGAAGCATATGTCTAGGTCAAAGAGTCTTGGATGATCTCGTGTTGTCTTGTGAAACTATGCGAAGGAAAAGTTGTTGACTGGGTTTTCCCCTAGATAGGGGTTTTTCCCTGGTTGTCCACCTACATTTGGTGTTTTTGATCTTTGTGTTATGGTTTTGGTAATTTCTTGATGAACCAAGATAAAATAATATCAAAAGAAAATTAATAAGAACATAAGAATATCACAAGTAGTTATCAACATCAAAAAATATTTATACCTTTTTTATTTTCCAATAGTCTCAATCTATGTAGAGAATTGGCAGTTGTCGGGCTTGTGGCTGCATCAGAAATTTGGACACCGACGATAATGTGAAAATTTCTCAGGTTTGTCTGAATTACCTGAGCTTAGTTAATATTGGGTCTCTTTTGTCCTTTAAGATGAAATCCTTTACTTTCCTTGTTTTTAGCTACCTCTAGGTTTTGGTTACCTTTCTCTAGACATACTATCTGCAATAGGCTTGCTTAATTTTCCTAATTCTTACCCCTCCTATCAGTGTTAGTTGTAATATCTTTGTGCCCGCAAGCGTATTCTACACCCCCTTAAACAACTTTGTCACCCCCAGTTTAATTTTCTCGCATAGAAAATAATTGATTGTCTCAAACATTCTCTCACCTCTTCATGTCACCTTTCCTATCTGTGTTATTATTGCCAATAATGAGCATGTTTGCAACTCTTGTAACCCTTGTGACATCTCTAACACTACCTGCTTGAATATCTTAAGCCCATCCTTCTCAATCACTTGCCCCCCCTATTGCATTTTCAACCATGTCAACTAGTAACAACAACTCAACTACCACTAGAGGCACTAGTGTCTATAACATATGCAACAAGAAAATCGAGTGTAACACCCTCTTCCCACATCTACCCAAGTAACTGGCCAATGGGGGTAAACATGTGACAAATATTTCCTATGATATGATTCAACCTCCTAAATCACCTTAAGGAAGTGGAATCGACACAAGAAGACCTTACTGAACTTCCTTAGGAGCTACATGACCCACATAAGCTAAACCACCCCTCTAGGTGCTCAAGCCCTGAGTCAAATTGCCTTTTCACTAAAAAAAACCCTAGTTTCTCCCCTGACATGGGCATGCATGTGACTGGGACGCTCCAATGGCTCCCACAATGCCTGCAAGGGAGAGACCGCAATCTTTTTCAGCCAGTTTTGTGCTAGAGACTGCGAGATTTAAGCCACTTTTTCAAGGTTAGTCTCCAACCACTGCCCAAAACTTGATGAGAATTTTCAAGGCAATTAATGACATAGTCATTTCATCAAACATGTCACAAATATACATTCTACAGGTCATAATAACAAATATGAGCATAGGAGTCTCATAATTATATGAGAATCATCAAGAAGGATTTATTACTTCTCACATTAGTTTCATTATCATCTATTAGGTCATTCATTCATTATTGTTTCACATAATAATAAAAACATGACGAGAGGCATACACCAATTCTGACATAAATTGTGCTCGTAACCAACATAATAACAATGATAAAACAACCATCAAGATCACATAATAACAAGTATATTTACCCATAAATTACAAGAGGAAAGGAGCTCTTACTGACATATGCAAAATGCAACTGGGTATGGGGCTTCCACGTACCACCCGACCATAAATTGGGTTGAATCAAATCTTTCTTTATGTCAATCACCCACGTGCCATATTCCAAGCATGAATGTGGGATGTCATAAAACACATCAATCAAAATGAACCAGGAATTCGAAAGTAAAAACCACCTCAACCCTCAACCAGTGATTCCAACTCATGGTCGGACATCATTAACCATCACCAGATTGGTCTCTACCCAAGTTTTCCAGGGCTCCAGAGCGTTTTTTCCAACTATGGTTTCCAGGACTAGTAACTCAACCCATAGTTGTCGCCGAGCTTCCAAAGTGTTTGTCCAACCAGGGTTTCCAGGACTAGTAACTCAACCCACCAAGGGCTTCCAAAGATTTTGTCCAACCAAGTCTTCTTGGACTGGTAACTCAACCCAAGCCATTACAAGGCTCCGAAGCGTTTTTCCAACCAAGGCTCCGAGAACTAATAACTCAACCCACATTCAAAGGAACATGAGAACCAACTAGAAAAAAGAAGAAGTAAAGCCCACAACGCCATAGCTATCATGGAAATGGAAAGGCTAGTCAAAACCATTGTCAATGCAAGCACATCTCCATGTCAATGATAGATCATAACCAAGAAACTGCATGCATGTACCATGCATGCCAAAACGACAAGGAAACCATACATGCAACTCGATACCTACAAAGAAATCTAGTAGTAGATGTTGATCATAATGTCCTCTTGCGCTTTCCTGCTTTTCTTTTGCCTTCATGCTCTAAATCCCAAGTGTGTCACACTCCTCCAAGAGTGCTCCAATAGAACTCTAAGTTTCCAAGAGTATGAGGGAGAGAATAAAAGAGATAAATTCATGATAGAACTGAAAAAATGTTACCAACTGATCCTCATAAGCCTTTTTATCAATAAGGCCTTTATTTTCTTCATTTTCCATTATTTTCCTTTATTTTCCTCCTCACGTGCAACCTGTGACCTTTCACCTTCCTTTCTTCCTATTTTCCATTATTTTCATAAATAAAATGCCAATTAATGCCTCGTGTCTTTCCAAATCCTTTGTCATTGTCTTTGCCAATTTCCTTTAGCCACAATAAACCGAAGTGACACCCACTAGGATGTTTTTTCCACCATTCATCTTGGAATACGTGTCCCATGACCTTGGTCTTATATTTTTTTACATGATTTTTTACCAGGGATGTTACAGAACCCTCTCCCTTGGGGGAACACCATCCTTGATGTTCAATGAAACCTATAGCTAGTAAACCACTAAAAACAAAACATACTGCCCATGGAGCTTTATAACACAACTCGTTGCAGTATTTACAATGAACATTTCTGGCAACATGAAAAACATACCGCTTACTGGAGCTTTATAACACAACTCATTACAATATTTACAATAATAACCACATATACTTATGCACATTTTCTCAACTGAAAAATAAAAGTATATGATGCTTGCATAAAAATATAAGGGAATCGAGAGGCTCACACCTCCACCCTCAATGTAATACCAAGATTCACCTCCTTCTTGGGAAGTCCAGAATCCAATGCCAAAGTCAAAGTTGCATCCAATGTCTAGCGCTGCAATCCTGTGCCAGTTATTCCCTTAGCGAACAATTACTGGATCATTGTTCTTGGGAACACTCCTAATGTGCATATGATTCCATCTGGAAATGATAATGACCAAAAAAAATACATCCCTGACCTTCCCTTCTCTGATATATGGTCCCTCCTGGTCACCCCCTTCCATGCAATCACACACCTTCCAAGTTTAGCGGACTTCCTCTTCTCTGCTACACAGTCCCTCCGGCAACCCCTCCCTTGGAAAGGCTTCCTCACATCAGAAGGTCTAAAAACCAAGGCATATTGATCAAAGGCCCAATATTTAGCTAAAAAATGAAAGTGCTAATAAATTCTCCAAACCAGAGCAACCAAATATAGCTCATCACTAGGATTCCAACGCAACTCGTTTCATCAAAATCCGAGTTCATATGAGTAGGTTATGGTCTGCTGTTCATTTTATCAAAAAGGTAAAAAATGTGCAGAACAGTGACAGACTGATGACTTGGCATTCCAGTCAGCACCTCGGGAATATTCATGGAATATTCCCTAGTTTTCAACCAGTGACGCTGTGACAAATTTCATCACCAAATTCACCAATGTTGCTTGGGGAAGTTGAATTTTTCTCCTAATCCTAAGTTTGGAATTATCTATGGTGGATTATTATTATTAAGGGTGAATTTTTAGGCCAATGGAGAAGGGCCATGTGGCGCAGCCAGAGGCTACCACGTGCCCTCCCCCATGGCAAGGTGGATGGCATACATTTTTATGGCAAGGTCTAAATTTGGGCGCATTATTAATTTTATACAAAGTTGAATCAAAGGTATGAACCATACCAAGGGAGCAACATATATCAACACATATATTTATAGCCAATGTAAGGACCTATGGTCCAAATCAAATCGCGTTCAACAAAATTATATGGTGAGGTTCGGGGTCGAACCCACGACCACCTACATGTAGCACCAACACTTTACCACTATGCAATCTACCGTGATCCTTACACCATAAGGACTCCAACGATATTTGAATTTACATCAAGCAGGGGTTGGGGGTCCAGAGGGGGTCAGCCCTGTGGGCCAACCGCTCCCACATGTCTGCGCACCCAGAACCAGGAGCTAATACAGATATTCCGGCGGAGTTTTAAAAACGGATTTAAACGTGGTTATTAACGTAATTTGTGGTTAACCCACGATAATCCACCATTAGCGTTAAGACATGGTTAGTGCTAAACATGCCCACTAACCACACTTAACTACTTCTTATACGTTAATTAATCGTGGTTTATCTTAGCGGCAGAACTGGCGGACCCACCATATGCGACAAAATCTCCACATTTAGTGGAGTTAACTGGCAGACTTCCAGAATTAGTGGAGAAAAACTAGGAAATTTGGTTTTGCCATAACTGAGGCAATTTTCGACCAATTTTGGCTAAGGAAGAGTCATTTTTTCTATATTTTGATGTTTTGGAGAAATTGAAGCAGGTTGTAGAGGCAACAGGAGACTGTAAACAACATTTTTGCATAATTGAAGCTAATACAAAGGCCCACACTATGAAGCTGGACTAAGGAGATGTAGCCCAGGAGGGGTGAACTCCTTCATCAAAAACTTGTGTATTTGTCTCTGTTATTTGTGCTTGCTATATTTTTATATGTCGTTTCTCATTATTGAGTTTCCATGCTTTTAATTTCATGAAATACACTTAATCTCATCAAGTTTAATGAATTGTCAATCATAAACACATGTATATCCCTTGCATAAGGTGCAAACCAAAGCACTTTCATGTTAATTCTGAAAGTGATATTAGCTCAACATTAAATAACAATCAATTTCAAATCAATTTGGTATCAAAGCACAAGGTTTTTAAAGGTTATTTGATTGCTTTTCTTGAGATTGTGCAAGAAGGGTTTTAATAGTTGCAATTTTGTGATGCTTACAAGGTTGAAGTTGCAGAGGGGAGAAGGGAAGCTATCGGTTGTTAGTCATAATATTAGGACAAGAAGAAAGAGAGCTGAGATAGAATCATCTTCACCCGAAGTTCCACCCAAAGCTGCACTTGAAGCACCTCAAGTTCCATCTCCAGCAGTTGAGATTGAAGAGGTACAAATTGCACAAGAAGCTGAAGTGATTGAAGAGGTACAAGCATCAGAGGTTGAGCTTGAATCCTTAGCCATTATGTCAGGTGTTAGAGAGACTCATGGACATTCAGAAGCAGAGGATGTCAGTAGAGACTTCAAATACATTCAAAGAATGGTTAAAATCATGTTTGATGCATTCACTGCAGAAAGAGCAGGAGAAGGTTCTAAGCCTCCACATGGAGAAGGCTCTTCAGATGGTATGAAGGATGAAGAGAAGAGTTCGAAAGGAAGTGGAGGAAAACCACCTCCATATCCACCATCCTAATCCTCATCATCTTCATCTTCCACTTCCACCACAAAAACCACCCACACTCATTCCAAAAACCCAAAAGGAAAAACTCCATTACTCAATTTGGACATCAAGTTTGAAATTCCCATGTACAATGGTGAGGTAAATGTAGAGAAGTTAGAAAATTGGATCAGTCAATTAGAAGTATATTGCAGAATTCAAAATCTACAAGAAGATGACATAAAGATCCAGTTGGCTTCATTAAGGCTAGAAGGAGCAACACTAGTTTGGTGGGAGGCCAAGACTCAATAGGAAATGTGAATTCATGGTAAGATATCCATTTCTTGGGTTGCATTCGTTTCTTCCATTAAAAGACAATTTTATCCATTAGCCTATATGAAAAAATAAATAATGAGTTGGCAAAACTTTAGGCAACTCAAAGTTCAAACTGTTAAAGAGTACACCCAGGAGTTTAGAAAGAGGGCTTTGTTGTTAGGAGTAATCTTGAATTCACAAGACACACTCTTGAAATACATTGGGGGTTTAAATTCCTACTTGAAACATACTATCCTTATGTTTAACCCAAACAACTTAGATGAAGTATGTGTGCAAGCCACACGTCTTGAAGCAAGGGGAAAGAACATTCAGGAAGAGGGTATCAAGAAGAAGCCATTCAAGGGTAAGGGGGAAGAGAAGGGAGGAAAATGGAGGGGAAAGAAGAATGCAAGCATCAAGAAAGAAAGGTCACGATTACTTGTATGTTGTGGTAGATATGTTAAGCAAAATGTGTCTTTTCATGCCATGTAAGAAAACAATTACAATTGAACAAAGCGTTATTCTTTTCTTTCAAAATGTATGGGTTCATTTTGGTCTTCCTACTTCTATTGTAAGTGATCGAGATTCCCGATTTGTTGGGAATTTTTGGTCAAAATTATGGGACATGATGGACACAAAGTTGAAGAGGAGTACAACATTTCATTCACAAACATATGGACAAACTGAGGTGGTAAATAGGATAGTAATTCATCTTCTTAGAGGCTATTGCAGCAAACATCCCAAGTTGTGGGATGAACAATTACATTACATTCAGCATGCATACAACAGGGCAAAGCATTCTTCCACAAACACATCGCCATTTGAGGCATGTCTTGGGTACTTGCCAAGATCACCTTGGACTTCATCTTTGAGAAAGATGTCGCTATATATGGTCATAGTGACATAGATAAGGCAACGAAGTTCATTGAGCAAATTCAGTTGGTACATCACACAATGCAAGAACAACTTGAAAAGAGTCAAATCAACTACAAGGCAAGGCATGATAAACATCGTGTTGATAAGAAATTCCAGGTTGGAGGTGAAGTTTGATTATATATCAGCAAAGAAAGAGTGCAAGGGGAAGGTAAAAGCTCAAGCCAATCCATTATGGTCCATTTAAAATTAAGGAAAAGATTGGTATTAATGCATTTAAGCTAGATTTGCCTCCTTATATGCAAATATATTATGTCGTTAATGTTGATAATTTGAGATTGTTTGAGCCTCCTTTGATTGATGATCAAGGAGATCATGTTCAACTGCCATCAATAGATGATTTCTCACCAGAATATCTTGATGAACTTCAACAAAATCTCATACTTGATAGAATAATCAGAACTTCAAGGAGAGGGAGTGTCGAATACCTTAGAGTGGGACTAAAGGGAAAAAAATCCTTCGAAGGTCAAATGGATGGAGAGCGAAAGGGTGAGGGAGTTGTAACCTTACCTACTGAAAAATTGATAGTATCTTTTGGGGTCCAAAAGGAAGGAATGATTAGAAGCTTAGTATTTAGCTAAAAAATGAAAGTGATCATAAATGCTCCAAACCAGAGCGATCAAATAGATCTCATCACTAGGATTCCAACACAATTCATTTCATCAAAATCCGAGTTCGTATGAGTAAGTTATAGTCTGTTGTTCGTTTTCTCAAGCAGGTTGAAAAATGTGCAGAACAATGACAGACTGATGACTTGGCAGTCCAGTCAGCACCTCAGGAATATTCAGGAATATTCTCCAGTTTTCAGCCAGTGACACTATGACAAGTGTCATCACCATATTTGCCAATGTTTCTTGGGGAAGTCAAATTTTTCTCCTAATCCTAAGTGTGGAATTATCTATGGTGGATTATTAGTATTATCAAGGGTGAATTTTTAGGCCAATGGAGAAGGGCCAGGTGGCACGACGGGAGGCTGCCACGTGCCCTCCCCCATGGCAAGGTGGATGGCATACATTTTTATGGCAAGGTCAAAATTTGGGCGCATTATTAATTTTATACAAAGTTGAATCAAAGGTATGAACCATACCACGGGCGCAACATATATCAACAAATGTATTTATAACCAAAGTTAAGACCTGTGGTCCAAATAAATTCACGTTCAAAAAAATTATATGGTGGGGGTCGGGGTCGAACCCACGACGACCCGCCTATAGCACCAACACTTTACCACTATGCCATCTACCATGATCCTTACACCATAAGGACTCCAACGATATTTGAATTTACATCGAGCAGGAGTTGGGGGTCTGGAGGGGGCTAGCCCCGTGGGATATCCCCCTCCCACATGTCCGTGCGCCTAGAACTAAGAGCTAATACAGATATTCCGACAGAGTTTTTAAAACGGATTTAAACGTGTTTATTAACGTAATTCGTGGTTAACCCATGATAATCCACCATTAGTGCTAAGACATGGTTAGCAATAAACGCCCCCACTAACCACACTTAGCTACTGCTTATCTATTAATTAATTGTGGTTTATCTTAGTGGCGGAATTGGAGTACTCGCCAGAAGCGGCGAAATCTCCACATTTAGTGGAGTTAACTGATAGACTTCCAAAATTAGTGGAGAAAAACTAGGAAAATTTGGTTTTGCCATAATTGAGGTAATTTTCGACCAATTTTGGTTCAGGAAGAGTCATTCTTGGTAGATTTTGATGTTTCGAAGCCATTGGAGTAGGTTTCATAGGCAACAGGAGAATGTAAATAGTATTTTTTCACAATTGAAGCTAATACAAAGGCCCACACTATGAAGCTGGACCATGGAGATGTAGCCCAGGAGGGGTTAACTCCTTCATAAAAAACTTGTGTATTTGTATATTTTATTTGTGCTTGATGCGTTTTTATATTCAGTTATTCAATATTGAGTTTCCATGATTTTAAGTTCATGAAAAACACATAATCTCATCAAGTTTAATGAATTTTCAATCATAAACACATGTATAAACCCTTACATAAGGAGCAAACCAAAGCACTTTCATGTTAATTCTGAAACTGATATTAGCACAACATTAACTAACAACCAATTTAAGATAACATATCCATGCCTCAAATTCATCACGTCGGTCATATCATGCTCATGACAATCAATGGAAACTATTGGGTACCAGTGTCCCACAATGACCTTGCTCCTGAAATGCTTTACCAACATACCGTTGTCTGTTTCAATTCATTTTGTTGCTACTGCTAATTCTTGTAGTAAGTTTCAACCACTCAATTGGGCATGTCCATGCATTTCTGTACGAAGCACATAACTGCCATTATATGCAAAATAATTTGAAATAAATTCACATCGTACCTAATTGGTAGCTCGTCAACAAGGTACACTTGCAATTATGTTCCCTTCCTGTCACAATAAGTCAAACTAGTTGTTTGATCAAATCACCACGTATAAACATATCACATCCGATTAGCTGAAACACAACCATAATAAATCATAAGCATAGATCACATGTAACCATCATAAACCATAATCATAAATCACATGCATAACTAAAATTGAAATAAAATATTGACACTTACCCTTTAATCGATCCTTACTTTTGCCATTGTTCTTTCTGTACAAATACGGGATTAGTTTCCACACCTTGTAAGCACCCATTGCCTTTGCTCCCCTTCAATCATGTACACATACACATAATGTACATCACACACATACATCCAAACATGACATACAACACCACACAATACATACACCCACACCCAACACACAACATAACACATACACCTACACCCGGTTTACAACACAACACATACACTTACATCTGGTGTACAACTCAACACATACACCAACACTCAGTGTAAAACACAACACATACACCTACATTCGGTGTAGAAAAAAACACAAACACGTACACCTAGTGTACAACACAACACATACACCTACATCCAGTGTAAAACATAATACATATACGTATAAAACAACGAATACACATGTCACGATACCACAACTACACAAGGCACATACGTAGTACCGCATGTACACAACACAACATGTACGACATGCATACAATACCACATGTACAACATGTACACAGTACCACCTATACACAGCACCACCTACACAACGTTTACACAACACCATATGTACACGACACCATCTTCACAATGTGTGCACAACACCATATGTACACGACATCATCTTCACAACGTGTACACAACGCCACATGTACACCGCACCACCTGTACAACGTGTACACAATACCACTTGTACACAACACCACATGCATGACATGTACACGATACCAGATGTACACAATGCCACATGTAGGACATGTACACAACACCACTTTTACACAACACATGTGCACAGTGCCACATGCATGACATGTACACAACACCACCGCATGTACAACATGTACAATCATGCACACAACACCATATGTATATATCGCTACATATACAACATGTACATAACACCATATGTACACAACACCGCATATCCAACATGCACATAGCACCATATGCACATAACACCGCATATCCATCATGCACACAGTACAATATGTACACAACACCGCATATCCAACATGTACATAGCACCATCTATACCCAACGCTACATATGCAATATACACACAACACCATATATACAACAAGCACACAACACCATAGGTACAATTAATCAATATATAGTATGCACGACATATAGACAAAAGTAGCACTGCACATCCAAAATCACACTCTCTCTACCAGGCAGCCTTGCTTCCACTGTCTCTCTGTCATCCATGCTTATCCTAGTATGTCGTGGATCACGTTGTTTTCATTTTGCTGATGTATCTCTTAGTATTACATGTCCAAAGCATGTGCCATATATAAACACATAATAACAACTCATATCCACATGATACTGACCTCGTAAATTTGTCAGCGCTACTTTTTCCACTCGATACAAATAATCTCTTCGTGCCATTCGCCTGCATAAGAAACCATTCCTCCACAAGAATGATTCCTGACAACCTTGTTAGACAGTGACATAGATTCATACATATATGTTATCATTAGCATAAAACAATCACGATCATGTCAGGCGATGACATACATACATACATATATACATATAAACATTAGCTTCAAGCAATCATGATCCATGACGACCCTGTCAGAGACAACATACATACATGTATACATATATAAACATCAACATAATCATGATCACAACATAATCACCAAATAGCCTAAGGTCAAGGTTAGGACAACACCCAACATTAGGGAATATTGTTCTTTGCTCGAGGGAGAGCTATGAGGAGAAGCTCGTGGTTGGGAGGAAAATTTGTCTTTACAATTTGGTATTTTATTTCCTGAGGTTTTCTATTAAACTTCTGATGGTGTAGAAATATCTAGATAAGAATTTTGGTTTAAAGGAATAGGCATAATTTCACCTTGAAGGTATGAAATTGTAGTATGATAATAGTTTATATATGTTTCTGTTATATACCTTATTAGACAAAAGGTTTAAATCATGTTATGTACCGTTGGTATGTCAATAGTTAATAAAATACTCAGTAATTAATCATTTGTATTGTACAGATTCCGCACTATAATTAAATACAGTGAAGATCTCGTTTTTCTTATACATACTAAGATTACTGAAAGCAGACAGAATTAGGCTCTATGAAATTATAAACCCAAGGGGGTTATATTCGGATAAACATTGCTATGTAGATATGCATAGATAATTACAATAAAGCAGCTCAGTAATGAAGTACAGGAAAGTAAAAAATCATGTAGAGGTAAAAAATTAATACATGCAACAGTTACTAGTAAAGCACCAAGTGGGCCAACATTATAAACAAGAGAATTCTGGAAAATTCATATAGTATATTAAATAATGAGAAACTGGGAGAGGCATTACACCTATGAAAATTTGAAGCAGTTATATGAATGTGATTACTAAGAATTCTAAATATCAAATAAATAAATTGTCTATGTACAACAATTCTCAAAGATCCCTGAGAATCTCACTACCATATATATCTATGTGACTAATTGAAATTTGAGAAATATTACATCAATATAAATTGTTGTCAAATACCAAGCATGTCCTTGAAATATAAACTATAAGAACGCTAGACTAAGCTAGGTTCCAGAAGAAGAGCCCTGATGGAATGACAGGAAACCGACCTGAGAAAGAAAGTATAAATGGTAAGTATGGAGGGAACAGGAAGTAGTTGTGTCATGCAAATCAACAAAAAGGTATGAGAGCATACCTACAAAATATTATGCGAGAATTATAAGACAAATCAAATAGATTAATAAAAAGTATTACATTGTTCAATACATAAAGATGACATGCCTATGTATACTGGACCATCGTTGATTTTCTTCACCTATACTTACATATTGAGAATGTTGTAAGTAATATTTTTTTTCAATATGTACATCAAAAATTACTAAATACAAACTAGATAATAATTGATATACTGGACTAACCTGAAGAGGAGAGGATGTCCGCTTCTGGATCACTTGTCTATATTAGAGTGAAAGAGGTAACCTGGGTGATCTTAACCCATATTAAAACTCAGATAATGAATCGAAAGCAACACAAAAGGTAGGAAATTATAAAATTATGCATAACAATAGGTGAAATATGAGTTGACTGATAATTAAAAAGGATTGTGCCAAACCTCAACACGAGAACATGTCTGTGATAGTAGACTGCGTTTTACCTTAAGGGCCAAAACCCTAGCACAGGGTAGGCATATTTTCTATGTAGTGTAAATGAAAAGGGGAAAACTCAGAAGTGTCAACATAACTACTCTGAACCAGGTGAGTAATAGAAACTCATATGGATAAATGTAAACAAAGTAACAAATCATAAAAGCCTAATGCTTATGAATAAAAATCATCAACATAAGATTAAATCAAATTGATATATAACTCAAAATGTCCTAATAAAAAATAAAAATAAGAATGATATAAACAATGAAGTGAAGAACCATAAGTTCTGGTGAAATATAACCAGATATACAAACATTATGCATAGTAAATAAATACATACAGAACTTAGAAAATGTTGTGTGCAAGCACAAAATGTGGATAGTTTCGTAAAACAGAGCATAAGTGTTAAATGAGAACCCAATGAATTAAAGTGAAGAACAGAAGATATGCCTCATGCAATCATCAGAACCATTCAACCTTATCAATACATAGAACAAAGAAATATTATGCTCTGGGTAGTACGCTACCATATCATAAAACGAATAGGTTTAAGATAAACACATTATAATCTTAATAGTAAAGAAACTATAAGAAATTCTGGAAAATTAAAGTATCTCTATTATACAACTAGGGATTAATGTGTGTAACAAAGAGTTACTGTGGCTACCAACAGAGATCCCATTTCAATGAAAAAACCCCGATTATGAGTAAATAGAATAATCAAAATCCTTGAATGAAAGCAAACGAGTAATATAAATTAATCAACAGAGAACCTGAGCTGTACACTGAACCACTTGACGTTGAACCTTACTCTGACACCAAGTTAAGTCATGGAGTCATGCTAACCCTAGTGATGCAAATGGAATACTGCAATCCAGTGAATAATGCAACCCAACAACTCGAAGAAGAATGAGAGGTTTTGCAAGGAAGGGTTCGTTTATACCCACAATAAGAAAATCGAATTCATTCATGGTAGCGTGAACATTAGAAATAGAAGTAATAAAAGCGAAATTATGAACTGAAAGTTAAAAACCCCAATTCAAGATTTTCAATATGAAACATGGAAGACCAGAGGAGGAAACCCTCACACCATCAACACAAAGACTAACGCTCGATAAAAAAATTGCAAATAGCACAAACAATAGAAAAAATAACAATTGATGGAAAGATGATTTGTACACAGAACAAGGAAATCATACAAATGGAATGCGAAATGGCAAACCTATAAAATTGGGAGTAGGGTAGAAACCCGAAATCTACATACTAGCACTAATTTGCTTCTATTTACAAAAACCCAGAAAATTCGAAGTGAACCAGAGAGGAAATTCGAAAAGGGCTTACCTCTTCTACGACAAGAAGGGTCAAAGGGCTGCTTGTTGGTTGAAGGAGTGTCTTCACTGTAGAAATTTGCTGAATAATGAAGATTTATCCACCGATATTATCCTGATCACATATCAATTCGAATTCATATGCAACACATAATCTCTTCCACTCAGATCATCACACATGCGGAAATAAAACAAGCGGTATGCGATCAAAAGATCATTAAAACATCACACACATTACACAGTATGTATGGGGAAAGCTTATAGCTGAAAACCCCTTAGCTATTCTGTATATTATAATGGAGAGAACATGTAACATTACATAGCACAATACTCCTCACAAGTACTCAGTACTATCTCATAAAGTTACACACAAACTAGCTTGGTTTTGAACAAGTCACAGGTTCAAAACTCATCTACTAATTGCCTGCCTCTATTGCGCAATCAAGGCTGGTCTAATGAGAGATCCAAGGTTCGAATCTCCTTGGCTTGACAACGCAATCCTCATGGGCAATTCCTCCAGGTGTGGTGCAAATCTCATGCACAATTGATGTCACAACTGATAGCTATCTCAACCCTTTCATCTACCTCTTCCACTGGTCTCCACTAAACTGTCCATGCACTGTAGTGAACTGATGTGCTCTTGAGTTGAATAATGAGTTAATAATTAGTGAATTAAATAATATTTAATTCACTCCACTCATTACTAGTTGATTAGCTAGTTAAACTAATCTCAACTAGTTCAACTAAGTTAAACCGAACACAACTCCACCAACTCTCTCATCAACTCCACCAAACTTCTGCCACTGAAGTCCTAACTGAAGTCAACCATGCATGAGCTCACCAAACCCCTAGGAATAGCGTAATTCCTCTGTTAGATGCATGAGCCATGTAGCTCTAGCTAGGGAAGTACTCCAAGAGGAAATAAGCTAGGAAGTTTAGAGTCCAAATATTATTAAGGGTAAATAATATTTGACTTTCTATGCCAGGATAAAACGATCTAAAAAGCGACTTACATTAATGTCTAAAATAAAGAGGTCCATATTTTTTAAACGACAATACTCCATGTCAGTGTGCAACTCCCAGACCATGCTCCATATGTTTAAAAATAGACATAGTCTAAAAATAGACTTTGCGCCAAAAATAGCCTGCGGGCCCACTTAGTGAAGGCGACTTCATTTCACTAAGCTCCATCATCTTCTTGCATTTTCAACACTCCCTCTCAACAAGATATGGATTATCTGCAACCCCTATCCTGCCTCTGTGGAATTCGAACTTGCTCCTGGTGAGCGCCTTCGTCAAGATGTCAGCATCCTAATCCTCCGTGGGAACATATGAAAGTAACATGATTCTCCGCTGAACACAATCTCTAATATGATGGTACCTGATGTCGATGTGTTTGGATCTATCATGAAATACTGGATTAGCCGAGAGTTTAATGCAACTCTGGTTATCACAGTAAATCACTGTAGGCTCCAAATGCAACCCGAACAATCCAACGAGGATCTTCCTCATCCAATCTTAGAGTATGCGAGGCCAAGCTTAGCAAGTTGCCTCAAGCCCTACTGACTGAGTCTTGGATCTCTTGCTTCTATTTGTACTAGGAAAGCTGGCAATGAGCCAATGTGAAAACTCCTCGGATATTGCTCTTCCGATCTAGTTGGGCTCCACTGCCCAATCTGCATCGGTGAAGCAGGAAGCCTCGCTCCATCCTCACATGCGTACCATAGACCATATCCCGATGTGCCACTAAGATAACGCAATACATGCTTGCCTGCCTTCCAAAAGAGCTTGGTAGGCTTAACCATAGCTTGCAAAAGCTGGTTAACTGCATAGCATATATCGGGTCGTGTATTGACCAGATACATAAGCGACCCACCAACTGTCGATAGACAGTGGCATCCACTACCTCCGCTGAAGTAGCATCCTCCTTCCTCCAACCACCAGGAAGAGGAGTGTCAACAGGCTTGCAGCCATGCATGTTGAACCTCTCCAGTATCTCCCGGGCATACTTACCCTGAGAAACAAATAGTCCTCCACTGCGCTGCCAAATCTCCAATCCCGGGAAATAATGAAGGAGGCCCAAGTCCTTCATCTCGAACTCTCTAGCAAGGTCCTCCTTGCATGAAAGTATCAACAGCTCATCACCCATCAAAATCAGATCATCTACATACAGTACAATGATTAGTAGCTTCCCCTCCACCACAATATGGTACAGGTTAGGATCCGCCTCACTCTTGAAAAATCCAAGCCCGGTGAAATAATTGTCAATCGGTGTGTACCAAGCACGAGGTGCTTGCTTCAGCCCGTACAGTGCTCTCTTGAGTCAACACACATGTGACTCACTGCTGAAGATCTCGAAACCTTCAGGCTGCTCTATGTACACCTCCTCCTCAATGACTCCGTTGAGGAACGCAGTCTTCACATCCATCTGATGGATGTGCCATCACTCTAGCGCAGAGAGCAAAGATGATCGTAAATACAGGAAAACCTTGTGACAGTGCAAAGGTCTCCTCATAATCGATCCTACGATACGCGAGAAGCCACGGGCGACAAATCTGCATGTACTTCTCCACACTCTGCGTCGGCCTTTGCTTCACTTGTAGATCCCATCGCGAACCCTGCCAGTTTCCCTCGGTCTTGGGACAATCTCAGCCACCTTCATTCAAACGATTGAATGCATATTCTTCGATGGCATATACCCATGCGAGTTCCCTCCACAACTTCCTCAAAAAGAGATGGCTCAGGTCATAACCGTGGCTCACGAGGGCTGTGCATCCCGATGTACCGATCCGGTGGCGCGCTGTGCGTGTGGCAGGTGGTCTACCTTCTCTTGCATCTCGACCGATCAGTCGACTTAGTCACCTTACGCCTCCCGATGGTTTGCGACATGGAGTCAGTTTCTTCCACCTCCTGAACTTCCTCTTGTGGCTGATACACATCAGGAAGCTCCTCCTTAGGAACTAACATCTCCTCATCTGCATGCAAGTGTGGCTCCCTCTCAAGCGAACACTGCATGGCTTTCTCCTCTTGAAACTTGATATCCCTTCGCACAACAGTCTTGCGGCCAGCAAGCAATCACTCGATAGTTGTGAGGTGTCGGTGTACCTACAAATATTCCAACCTCGTAGTCGGATCCAACTTCTTCACGGCATCCTTTGTCACATGTATACACGGTGGGCAAAGATTCTCGGATAGAAATAACCAGGCCTCTGCCGGCCTCCTACGGGTGTACTCATGCCAGAACACGCGGGTTAACGGTTGCACATACATGGCATGTTGCATGCCTGACCCCTAAGTGAAGGGGTGAGGCCCTGATCATGCAACATTGCCGTCACTGCAGCACCACGATGGTGTTCTTGCGCTTAACCACCCCGATGGCATGCGGGTTATGGGGTGCGATGAGCTCTCTCTGAATCCCTTCTGCACTGCAAAAGTCTTTGAATTCAGCAGAGATGAATTCACCACCATTGTCGCTCCTAAGAGCCTTCACATGCTTCCCCGATTCCTTCTCAACCAGCGCCTTGAATTCACAGAACTTAGAAAATGTCTCGCTCTTCTTCTGCATGAAGAAGATCCAGCACTTCCGAGAGAAATCATCAACAAAGATCACATAGTACTTTTGCTTTGCTGTCGAAGCTACTGAGAAAGGACCACACACGTCTGTGTGAACTCTCTCAAGGATCGTCGTGGCGCGACTATCCTTCTCGTGAAAGGTGGCTTTCACATACTTCCCCAAGGTACACCCCTTGCACTGATCTGACTGCGCAAGAGTGCCCTTAGGAAGCCCGGTAGAAATCTGCTGCAGGATCTTCAAAGCTCCATGGTGAAGGTGGCCCAATCTCCTGTGCCACAGCTCGCCATCATCATCCCGGCTCACCACTTCTCATGCATGCCATTCTTTGCGACCATCTGCCTGTGAGTAAGGTTCTTGACTCGAACCCCTATCTTAGGGTCTCACAAGTAGTCTTGTAGCAGCCGACAGCTCCTTAGTGAACCACATAATTCCTTAAATATTCCAACATCACACAGAGAGTCAGGTTCTTCATCAATCACGGAACATACAAGAAACTTCATGATATGAAAGGTTTGCAGACTCCTGCGAAGGAAATAGTACGTCTGATCATGTGCCCATCGCCGCCCATCTCGATGTGCACCCCAGATATTTTTCCTCCCGAGATACGAAAACGAGATCTCCGATCTCGAGTCATGTGGAAATGACGTACCACATCCAAGTGGCCAGTCTGCACACTTGAAGCCTTCAAGCATGCGATCGATGAAAAAATCAGTTCGTTGAGAAAGCCCCAGCCTCTCCGCTATGATCCAGACAGGCCTTCTTATTTTTCTTCTTCCGCGGACAATTTGTGGCATAGTGTCCGTGCTGGTGACAGTGAAAACACTTCACCTTGGACATGTCTTGCTTCTTGCCTTTCGCACCAGACTGAGAAGCTTTCTTGCTCTTCCCCTTCTTTGCTTTGGCAGCCAAAGTGCAATTTTCTTCATCAAATACCTTTGATGAAGATCCGTCCCTGGTAGTGCGCCTTATCTCCTCCTGCATGAGATCCGCCCAAAGTCGCTCCCATCCAGGAAACTTCTCCCAACCATTGACAGAGTCCTAATAGGAATGCCAACTCTTCGGAAGACCAAGAAGAGCTAGGTCCACCAAGTCTTCTTCATCGACAGTCACCCCCACACTTCCCAGCTCATCTCTGCATTGAGTGAACTTTGTGAGGTATTTGGCGATACTGTCGCCTTTCTCCATCCTAATGTTTCTGAGTTTATCTTTGAGCGCCAGCTTCCTTTGGTCGCTCTTGCTCTGGAATAGATCTGTCAGCGCTTTCCACATCAAATATGGAGAAGCTTTTCCATGCAGGCTGGATACAATGTGATCCTTCACGCCCTCCAACAGAATCCTTCGACATTTCGCCATCTTCTTTTGCCAAGCCTCGACTTCAGCAGGATCAGTGGGCTTTTGGACATCCGTATCTACGAAATCCTTCAGTCCATTATCTTCTAATACTGCCTCCATGCGATCTTTCCATGCAACATAATTCGAACTGCCTTCAAGAGCATATTCGAGTCGCAAACCGTTGAAAGACATTTTCAACTCCGGCACCAAGAAAACAAAACTGTTGCAAAATTCGAATTCCAAGCTCAAAGCTCAACCGCTCTTGATCTGTGAGAACAAATTATTTCTAGCACAGAGATTGACTGCAGGGGAATTTACTGGATATATCACCTTTCAAAGGAAAGGATGGATCCGGAGGCTACCTGGCCCACATGCAGACTCTGTCTACCGAAATAAGTTTGTAATCACTGTGATTATCAATCTCTGCTTCAATAGCTCCAATACCATGTAGAAATTTTCTGAACAATGATATTTATCCACTGAGATTATCCTGATCACATATCAATTCGAATTCATATGCAACACATAATCTCTTCCACTCAGATCATCACACATGCGGAAATAAAACAAGCGGTATGCGATCAAAAGATCATCAAAACATCACACACATTACACAGTATGTATGGAGAAAGCTTATAGCTGAAAACCCCTCAGCTATTCTGTATATTATAATGGAGAGAACATGTAACAGTACATAGCACAATACTCCTCACAAGTACTCAGTACTATCTCATAAAGTTACACACAAACTAGCTTGGTTTTGAACAAGTCATAGGTTCAAAACTCATCCACTAATTGCCTGCCTCTATTGCGCAATCAAGGCTGGTCTAATGAGAGATCCAAGGTTCGAATCTCCTTGGCTTGACAGCGCAATCCTCATGGGCAATTCCTCCAGGTGTGGTGCAAATCTCATGCACAACTGATGTCACAACTGATAGCTATCTCAACCCTTTCATCTACCTCTTCCACTGGTCTCCACTGAACTGTCCATGCACTGTAGTGAAATGATGTGTTCTTGAGTTGAATAATGAGTTAATAATTAGTGAATTAAATAATATTTAATTCACTCCACTCATTACTAATTGATTAGCTAGTTAAACTAATCACAACTAGTTCAACTAAGTTAAACCGAACACAACTCCACCAACTGTCTCATCAACTCCACCAAACTTCTGCCACTGAAGTCCTAATTGAAGTCAACCATGCATGAGCTCACCAAACCCCTAGGAATAGCGTAATTCCTCTGTCAGATGCATGAGCCACTTCCAAGGCTCGAACTGAAGTGCTCCAAGAGAGTAAACTGAAGTTTAGAGTCCAAATATTATTAAAGGTAAATAATATTTGACTTCCCTATTTTAAGGAATAGGCAGTCTAAAAATAGACTTCGACCTATAGGTCCAAAAAATAGAGGTCCATCTATTTTTACCAACATGACCAATACTCGAGAATATCTGCAACTCCCGAGACCATGCTCCATGTAATATAAAAATAGACATAGTCTAAAAATAGACTTTGCGCCAAAAATAGCCTGCGGGCCCACTTAGTGAAGGCGACTTCATTTCACTAAGCTCCATCATCTTGCTGCATTTTCAACATTCACATCGCTGGAAGGAGGAGGTAATCGCTCAACGTATTCGTATTGAGGGCATAGGATGCCCTATGCAAAATGCAAGAGACCCATATCATAGAGATGAAAAAAAATTAAAAAATAAAACCATGAGCAAAGCAAAGGTAAGGATATCACTATTTACCTGAAGGGACAATGAGTAATACAGTAAAATTACTATGCATCCTCCCTGCAAAATCAACCAAATCTCATTAGCAACCAAAACGTATAAGAGTTACAGTATGCGAGTAAAAAAAATGCATAAAAAAATTACCTGTGCGTGCTTGGACACAACGCTCTATGTTGTAGCAAGTTAAACCACAAACCTCACCATAACAATGGAGGAAATGACGTGCAAGGCTCCTAAAAAACTCATTACAGGTGGAGCTATGGATGCATAGCTCTAGAGTGACAGATGACTGCCGAACTCACAGCGAAATGTCGAAATGAAACAGATACACATAAGGTAAAACCCTTAGGGTTTTCCCAACTCATCATAACCATAGATCCATCTTTGTTGAATCTCCATCGTCCATTGTGACCTCGATTTGAGTGGGAGGGCTATGTGAGGACATGTGACCCTTTCCACATGGAGATCAACACGCTGGACAAGTCATCAGGTGGGGTTCTAATAAATTCGAAATGAAGACTATGGTGGCAACACATAAACCATGGTATCTACCTTATGAAAACCAAACAATTATGTGTTAAGGGTAGTAAGGTATGTATGTTCTATTTAGATTAATATAGAGATATTTATATTAATATATGGTTTGGAATATGTTTGCAATAAGACCATAGGTTAGAGGGTAGAGGATTTAGTTAAAATAAAATTAATAGTGTTAGAAGGTAATGGTATGTTAGAGATGAATGAGATGTAGGGTGTGAATGAGAAGGTAAGGGTATGAGAATGTTAAGAGATAGGTTAATGTTAATTATGACTAAGGAGCTAAATGTGATAAATTCACTATAACCATAGTAGAGATGTCATTGGGATAAAATGTTAAAGAGAAATTTGATGGTCAATCACATATATAAGTATAAAATAAAAATAAAAATTGGAGATATTACAAGAGGTATTAGAGCCCAAGTTAAAACACTGAGCTTATGGACCCCAACACATGGAAAATCTATTGTCTGTAAGTTTAATTTATGATTAAAGAATTATGAATCAGTTACATATTATGATTTATGAATGCTAATTGTTTTCTATGCATCAGATATAAAGTGTAGATAGAATTACAGCTGTTGTCATGTATGACAAAGAAGAGTTGTATGTGGAACTAGGGGATGGGGATGCCCCACCAGATCCAAATTTCGAGATGTTGGAAATTATTAGAAATTTGCAGCAGGAAATGGTTCAACTAAGAACTAGCAATGAATGATTACTGCAAACCAGTAACTAATAAGAGAGGTTGATAAGAGAATTAACCTCTAGATCTAGTCATAAAGAGGAAGAACCATAAAAGAAAAGAAAAGAAACTAGACCCAACTCAGAGAGGTCTGAGAGTGCGGAAGAGTCTGGTAAAGCATACTCTAAATCCAAAAAGAGGAAGGAGTTACAGGGGGAATTCCGCAAGATGAAGCCTCCAATCTATGATGGGGAGAAGGAAGAGGATGCAGAATCCTGAATCCTAAATATGGTAAATTACTTTCAAGTATATGAGCATGGATGTAATCTCAAAGCAAGGCTGGAATTTTACCAATTGCAAGGTAAAGACACACTTTGGTGAGAAGAGATCAAAATTATACACTTGTTGGATGAAAAGATTGTTTCATGGGAAGAATTTCGGGAGAATTTTAAATCCCGATACTTCAGTGAGAGGCATTATGATGACAGAGAAAAGGAATTTCATGAGCTAAGGCTAGGAAAACTCACCATTGATGAATTTGTGATAAATTTCACAAATTTACTTCACTACGTACCATACACAAGAGAAGAAAAAGCGAAGGTAAAATGATTTATAAACTGTTTACCCACTATATACAAAGAAATAATTGATTTTGAAAATCCAAAGACTATGGATGAATTTGTTCGAAAGTAACAACTGTGCTACCAACAATTTAAAGTTACAAACAATCACTTGAAAAACTGGCATAATAAGGAAAAAGGGAAGGTTGAAGAAAGCTCAAAAAGATCCAAACCAGTGTATCTAAAGAATTTTGGAAGAAACCATCTTCGAAAAAGGTTCACTAAAGGTGGTGATAATTAGACAACCCATTCTCATACAGGTTCCAAGCCCATGGAAGGGAACAACAAGCGAGATACCGTTGTAAAAACCAAGGAACCTTTGAAATGTTGGGGATGAAGAGAGCCTCACATGTTGCGGGACTTTCCACAAAACACACATGCTTTTCAGAACATTCAAGCAGTGTGGGAGGCAACCACAGTGAATGATGTTGCCCAAAACATTCCTTGAATAAGCGCTGCATTGGAAGATTGATAGGTTGAGCATCATTCAACTATGATTGAAATTGAAGGTATCATTTCCGACCAACCTGTGTCTATTTTAATTGATCCTGGAGCTAGTTTACATTATATTAGTCCGCACATAGTGGAAAAATGTAAATTGCAGACAGAAAAATTTCAGCACTCTTGGCTAGTGCACTTGGCTACAAGAACCAAACGGAAGGTCACCCATAAATTACACAAGTATCCTATAAAATTAAATGGGTACCTCACATATTTAAATCTGAATATCCTTCCCTTAGGATCTTATGACCTCCTTGATGGTATGGATTCGATGGAACAACAAAAAGCAGTAGTAAATTGTTTGGAAAAAACAATACATTGTACTAATGCACTAGGATAGTCAGTGTTGGTAAGAGGGAAACCAAAACCTGTGTCTATTAGGCAAATTTATGCATTACAGTTGAAGTGGACGACAAGGAAGGTTTTTCCAGTGTATGTTTTCCAAATTGAAGATTTGGAACAACAAGCGGAAAGTGAACCTGTATAAAATTTACCAGCGATAGAGGATTTCTAGGATGTATTTCCTAAAGAAATTCCTCAACTTCCCCCTCAGAGAGATATTGAATTCTCTATTGAGCTGGTACTGGGGCCACCCCAGTTTCCCGAGCCCTATATCGAATGAGAACCCTTGAACTGTTAGAGCTAAAACTTCAGTTGTAGGAATTATTAAACAAGGGGTATATCAGACCAAGTGTGTCTCCATGGGGAGCTCAAGTTTTATTTGTCAAGAAAAAGGATGGTACCCTCAGGATGTGCATAGACTATAGATAGTTAAACAAGTTAACCATCAAGAATCGGTACCCCCTCCCACGGATAGACGATTTGTTTGATCAAGTAAAAGGGGAAACTATATTCTCAAAAAATGACTTGAGAACTCGTTATCACCAGCTTCGCATCAAACATGAAGACATACACAAAACAACTTTTCGAACTCGGTCTGGAAATTACGAGTTCGTACTTCTACATTTGGACTCAGAAATACCCCTGCTACTTTCATGTGCCTCATGAATAATGTTCTACACAAACATCTGGATAAGTTTGTGCTATTTGATGAGCTCCATCATTAGACATATTTGGAGGGGTTAATGGTCACCTGTTTGCCTCCTTAAATATTTTTTTCTTGCATTTTTATTATTATTTGGTTTTATGATGCTAATATAGGTGGTGATTAAGGCTAACATACTATGAGTGCCTAATATGAGGTTGAGTGCAGAAAATCATGAGTATTTAGCATTTTTATGAGGATTTTATCATAAAGGCTTGGAGGCGACAACTAGGAGAAATTATAGGAGGGTTGTACACCCTTTTTAACTCTGAAAGATAGCCAAAGGATCCCCAAGGATTCTCTCCAACAATTCAAATTCCAGAGGCAACCAAGCAACTCAAAGACCCAAGTGCACTCAATCTATGTTTACTTGGAGTCAAGTGGACTCAATCACTATTTTCAAGGGAGTTGTTGGTAGCTACCATGTAGAATAAATAGAATAGAGCTAGAGCTAGGAAGGATTCGATTTGATTGGGAACTTTGCTGCAAGCTGTTGAAATTTTTATTATTGTACTCAGTGATTAAACATTGAGAAATGTATGAGACTATTCTTTCATGAAATGAACAGACTAATTTCATTTTGCTGATTTAAGTTTTAGAGAGCTAGGCATGTGGGTTAGGGCCAAATGTGCCTCAGCCTCTATGTTGTACTTGTTCTTTGATTTCTGACACTCAGTTAGTTCTGCTTCTGATAGTTTCATCGCTGCTTAGTTTTTGCTTTCAGTGTGCTGCTGTAGGTTTCATTTGCTTATGAGTAATGGAATAGAGGAGAAAACTCTAAAAGCTTTGGATCAAGACCTTCCTTCTCATCTCTGTCAATAGAGCTCGAGGAGGGTGAACCTTCCCACAAACCCAAAAATTGATTTATGTTCACTATTTCTAAGATTAGAGTAGAGTTGCATTACCATTTTCAACCTTCCTGTTGTATTGTATTTTCACGCATTCGTTTGTTTTTTTGTGCATAAGTTAGCGGGTTGATTGCAGGAATTAGTGTTAAAAAACCCATAGCAGCTCCGCAGTGCCTCCCTGCTTTATTTTCCATCTCTGTCTTCAGAACATGAGCACTGTTGTTATGCCCTCCATTCCCTCTTGTTTTTCGCTTATTCTAACTGTTGCACCCACCTTTTATTCCCAAAAACTCTTAAATTATCCATCCGACTTATTCCTTTTCTTTCATGAGTCATGGCCACTGCACCTTTTTAATGCAAACTGCTTGAAAAACTATCGAAGTTGGACCTCCTCCTTTTCTCCTCGAGTTTTGTGCTTATCGCATCCTGCATTTCGCAAATTCGACATTATCGCACTTCACACATTTCGCGCTCGCTTCATTAACGTTTTGCTTCCAAGCCCTGATTGTGATATTCTTACCGTATTATGCTACCACATCACCCCTCGCATCTCGCATTTCACTAATTATGCATTATTGCATTTTGCACGTCTCACATTTCGCTCCCGCTTCGTTAACACTTACTGCTCCCAACCACCGATTACGACTGTTGAAAATGCAACAAGATGATGGAGCTTAGTGAAAAGAAGTCGCCTTCACTAAGTGGGCCCGCAGGCTATTTTTGGCGCAAAGTCTATTTTTAGACTATGTCTATTTTTAGACATATGGATCATGGTCTATGAGTTGCAGGATGCTATTTATGGATGATTGGTCAAGTTGGTAAAAATAGATGGACCTCTATTTTTAGATATTGGGCGAAGTCTATTTTTAGACTGCCAGTCTAAAAATAGATCAGTCAAATATTATTAACCCTTAATAATATTTAGACTATAAACATTATCTTATCCTCTTGGAGCACTTCAGTTTGATGCTTGGATGTAGCACATGCAGCTGACAGAAGGAAATATGCTTTTCCTAAGGGTTAGTTGAGCTATTGCATGGTTGACTTCAGTTAGAACTCATGTGGCAGAGTTTGGTGGAGTTGATGAGACAGTTGGTGGAGTTGTGTTCGGTTTAACTTAGTTGAACTAGTTGTATTTAGTCTAACTGATAAATACACTAGTGATGAGTGGTGTGAATTAAGTATTAATTAATTCACTAATTATTAACTCATAAATCAACTAAAGAATACATCAGTTAACTGCAATGCATGGACAGTTCAATGGAGACCAGTGTTAGAGGTGGGTGAAAGGGTGAGTCTACTATCAGTTGTGACTGTAGTTGTGCATGAGATTTGCATACACATTGATTGAGATTTCCAATGAGGATTGTGCAGTACAAGCCAGTGAGATTCGAACTTGGATCTCATCATTATTCATCCTGGATTGCGCAGTAGAGGCAGGCAGACAGGTGGAAGAGATTTGAACTTGTGACTTGTTCATATCTGAGCTAGTTTGTGTGTAGCATGTGAGATAGTGCTGAGAGCTGTGAGGAGCTTTGTGCTATGTATGTTTACATGTTCTCTATCATTATAATATACAGATAGTTGGGGGTTTTCAGCTGTAAGCTTTCCCCATTACATACTGTGTTATATGTGTGCTTGATTATGTTTTAATGTGCGCATGCGACTGCTTCTATTTCCGCAAATTGATGATAAATTGTAGAAGAGGTTATGTATTATGCATGAAGCTTAAATAGTGTGTAATCAGGATAATCTCGGTGAATAATTCAGCTATTATTCAAATTTCTACATGGTATCAGAGCGAAATTGATCATCGGATCTATTACAGTGATTACAATTTATTTTGGTAGACAGAGTCTGTAAGCGGGCCAGGTAGCCTCTGGATCCATCCTTTCTCTGAAAGGTGATATATCCAGTAAATGCCCCTACAGTCGATCTCTGTGCTAGAAATACTTTGTTCTCACAGATCAGAAGCGGTTGAGTTTTGAGCTGGTGGAACTCGAATTTGCAGCAATGTTTTCTTGGTGTCGAAGTCAAAATGTCTTTCAACGAATTACGATTGGAGTATGCTCTTGAAGGAAACTCAAATTATATTACATGGAGAGATAGGATGGAGGTGATGTTAGATGACAACTAGCTGAAGGAGTTCATAGATTCTGAAGTCCCAAAGCCTACTGATGCTGCTCAAGTTGAGGCTTGGCAAAAGAAGACAGCAAAATGTCAAAGGATTCTGTTGGAGGGCGTGAAGGATCACATTGTATCCAGCCTGCATGGAAAAGCTTCTCCATACTTGATGGGGAAAGCGTTGACAGATTTATTCCAAAGCAAGAGCGACCAGAGGAAGTTGGCGCTCAAGGATAAAATCAAACACATAAAGATGGAGAAAGGCGACAGTATGCCCAAGTACCTCATGAAGTTCATCCAATGCAGGGATGAGCTAGGAAGTGTGGGGGTGGCTGTAGATGATGAGGAATTGGTGAGCTTGGCTCTCCTTGGTCTTCCGAAGAGTTGGCATGCCTATCAGGATTCTGTCAATGGTCGGGAGAAATTGCCAGGGTGGGAGCGACGTTGAGGTAGGATCTTGTGCATGAGGAGATAAGGCGGTACCGGGGATGAATCTCGCCAGAAACATCGATGAAAGAAAATTACTTTGAGCAAAGCAAAGAAGGGGAAGAGAATACCTCATTGGGTGCGAAAGGCAAGTAAGGAAATGAAAGTGAAGTGCTTTCTTGTCATCACCACACGACCATTAATACTTTTCAAATTATGGAAGAAAATATCATGAGAAATTCAGCTGAATCGCGATGAGAGAGACCTTAGCCTGCTTGATTTGAAGTTGGAATTTTGCTGATCGCATGCTTGGTATCCAAGTGTGATGGGTTCAGTGTGGTTTCTGGACAATGGTGCATCTTTTCACATGACAGGAGATCGAGATTTGTTTACTGATCTGGATGAGAAAGATCTTGGAGTGCACATCGAGATGAGCGATGATGGTAGATACAGTGCGACCGGTATCGGTACCATTTCCTTTGAGAGGGAGTCTGGTAAACCCTTCGTATTGAAGGAAGTGATGCATGTTCCAGGATTGAAGAAGAATCTTATCTCTGTGGCGATGTTAGAAGACAAGGGATATGATGTTGTCTTTAGCGAGGGAAAGGCTTTCCTGCGCAGTAAGACAACTGGAGAAACCCGGAAGATAGGGGTTCGAGTCAAGAACCTTTATCAATTGCAAGTAGATGGCTGCGCAACAATGGCATGCAAGGCAGAAGGAGTGGTGATCCGAGATGATGGCAAGCTGTGGCACCGGAGATTGGGCCATCTTCACCATGGAGCTTTGAAGATACTGCAGCAGATTTCTACATGGATGATTTCACACCATATGGGGATGAATTCCAGGAAGCTCTCTCCAATTTGGGTAAAGTGCTAAGAAGGTGCATTGAGATGCATCTCTCCCTAAGCCCAGAAAAGTGTGAATTCCTAAAGAAGGTAGAAGTTTTGTTAGGGCACTCCATCTCCCAATCATGAATACAAGTAAACCCAAACAAAATCACTATAATCAAAAGAGTACTTGCTCCTCAAAAGTGTAAAGATGTCAGGAGTTTCTTAGGCTTAGATGGTTATTATAGAAGGTTCATCAAATATTTCAGCAAGATGGCTTCGCCATTATTTGGGTTATTGGCCAAACATTCCAAGTTTATTTGGTCTGGTCCTTGTCAAGAGGCTTTTGAGCTCATTAAGGAAAATTTGACTACTGCCCCCATTCTATGAGGTCCAAATTGGACTCTCCCTTTCCACATCCACACTGATGCATCTGAAAAAGCTATAGGGGCGACATTAGGAAAATTAGAGGAAAAAATCCCTTATGCCATCTATTTCATTAGCGAGAACTTGTCTAAGCCCGAGTTGAATTATACTGTTACTGAGAAGGAGATGTTAGCCATTGTCCATGCTTTGAATAAATTCTATGTAACTGGATATCAGACCTTTGTTCACACTGACCATGCAACCATCAAGTATTTAATGAACAAACTAGATGTTGATGCTAGGATAATTAGATGGTTGTTACTTTTACAACAATTTGATTTGACTATTGTTGATAAACCTGGAAAGGAGAATGTTATTGCATATTTTTTGTCTAGGTTAGCTCTCCCTGCAGGTGAAGAAGGAATGGTGGATGACCAACTGCCAGATGAGCATCTCTTTGCTATATCAACACTCTCACCATGGTTTGCTGATATATCCAACTACTTGGTTGCTGGGAAACTCCCTCCTAATCTTTCATTAAGGGAGAAGAGCATAATCATCAGAAAAAGCGCCCCTTTCACATGGATCGAGGGAAATCATTTCAAGCTAGGCCCTGATCAAATCCTTAAGAGATGTGCAAGGGAGGAAGAAGTTTCTGATATCCTCTCTACACGTCATGACGACCCATGTAGAGGCCACTTTGCTGCAAGAAGAAATGCTTACAAAGTTTTCCAAGCAAGATAATATTGGCATACCCTTCACCAAGATTCCATAAGATACACCAACAGGTGTGACCAGTGCCAAAGGATGGGGAAACCCACACAAAGGGATGAGATGCTTTTTCACCCTCAGGTGGCTCTTGAGCCATTTGAAAAGTGGGGCATGGAATTTTTTGGACGAATCGATCCACCATCCAGACAAAAGAAGTATATCATAGTCTGCACTGATTACCTGAGAAAGTGGGTTGAAAAAAAAGTAGTGAATGTAGAAACCAAGGAGAAAGTAGCATAATTTCTAAGGGAGAATGTGCTTTACAAGTTTGGGTACCCCAGAGAAATAATCACTGACGAGGGAGCACAATTCACTTCTCACTTCATTGAAAATATTTTGAGGAAGCACAAGATTAAGCATAGAACTTATACTGCCTATCACCCTCAGGCGAATGGCAAGTAGAAGTAGCTAATAGAGCTTTAGAGATCATCCTCACCAAGGTTGTGAGCAACAACAGAAAATATTGGGTAGACAGATTGGTAGAAGCTACTTGGGCCTACAACACTACTTGGAAGGCAACAACAGGATTCACTCCCTATGAACTAGTCTATGGTAAGAAAACTCTACTTTCAGTTGAGTTTGAATTCAATACTTTACGAATGGCAGTTGAATTAAATCTAGATCTATAAAATGCCCAAAAGGAGAGGTTGTTGCAACTAAATGGATTGGATGAGCTCAAAATGCAAGCAATTCTTCACACAAAGGTAGTTCAACTACAAAGGAAGGTATGGCATGATAAGAACATTAAGGAGAAGGCCTTACAAGAAGGAGATTTGGCGTCGTTGTATGATTCAAGGTTTAAAGAATTTAAGGGAAAATTGATGACAAGATGGCTGGGACCATACATAGTGGAAAAATGTTTTGACAATGGCGCAGTTCAAATAAGGACCATAGATGAGGAAGGAATCCCCTTGATTGTCAATGTTCACAGACTTAAAATTTACAAGAAGCCCTTATCTAGGGTAGAGTTCATAAATTCAATAAGTAGAGAGGTGTATGTAATGGGAAACTCCGTAGTTTCCAGCACCTCCTAACAAAAAAAAGAAGAAGAAGAAGAAGAAAAAAAGAGAATAAAGAGAATAAAGATCCATGGGTGAAAACCTCCCTGAGGCGCATAAGGCAAGCTCGTGAGTTGAAAACCTCGATGGAGGCAGTTACTTTAAAAAAAAAAAACACGTGCATCTTTGTGTTTTACGTGTTTGCTGTTTTGCAGGGTATTAATGGTTTATGGAAACACAGGGAAACAATCATCTTCTTCTATCCCCTTCTATTTTACTATCCATCCCATCATTCACTCCATTAATTTCCATAGCTGCTTCCATCACCTCCTTACACAATATGCCTCCATTCCTAAGCATAATGTAGCAAAAGAAATCAAGCCACAAACTGCGACAAACATTAGGAAGTTCCTTCAAAAACAAAGTTGTTCATGGTCTGCAAAGAAAAAAAAGAAGGAAAGCTGCATAACGGACTCCAGGAGGAGGATAATACCACCCATGGCATCTCAAGCACCCCACGCAACATCTACAGCAGGAAGAAACAACAAGAAAATATCAGAAACTCACTCAGAGAGTTGCTCATTCAGCAAGCTGCTCACTCAGAAAACAGGAAAGTAGTGAATAACACAACATCTAAAAATCTTGTCTCCTCAACCCAGCTCCTGTAAACACCTTGACAAAAAAAGGTAAGCTCAAATATAGCCTTTCACCCCTCACTGTGCGTTCATAATAGCCAGAAAAATTTAAATGCAAAGATTTGGAATTTAGAAGGAAAAATGGTGGCGAGTTAGCTTGGCGTCCATCATGAAGTATGACTAGGGATAACTGAAGTTCACGCCATCTGGGCATGGAAAAAATTAAATCAATTGGAGTAGAGGAGAGCGGGAGGAGGAAACACACAGGCCACCATGAATTAATAGAGAGAAGGAAACAACAGTCTCTAACGGAAACTAGAGCTGAGCCCGAGTTACATAAGCGCTCCAAAAATTAGCTGCACAGTCTAATAAATAGATCCCATCTCATCCAAACAAGTGAATTGAGAATTTTAGGGAAAGAGACTGAAGGGAGCCGCAACGAAGAAGTACCAAGTTTGGGCTGCATATTTGAACAACGTGTAGCAGCAGCAACTGAACAACATCACTAGCAGTCGGGCTAGCTTCCGAAGTATACTGCATATCAGACACAGTAGCAAGGGACCTCAGGAATATTTTATAGCAACCCAAACAAGGCAGAATTCTACTCCTAACCTTAGAGAAGAAGGAGAAGAAGAGCACGAAGAAGAGCCAGAAGAAGAAGAGCCAGAAGAAGAAGAACCAGAAGAGGAACAAGCAAAAGAAGAGGAAGAGACAGAGGGCCAAAAAGAAACAGAAGAAATGGAAATGGAGATAAAGTCATAAAGGTGCCAAAAAGTGAGCAAGAATAAGACTCACAACACCACCCAACATCCCCTCAAAACCAAGAAGGAGTTGCCACCTTAGCTTCTTTGAGCACAAAGAGAAAAAGGCATACCTCTATGTATTTCAGAACAAAAAAGAGTCAGAGGGTAAGTCAGGAAGAGCCAAAAACTCCTCCCAAGAGCCCCATCATCATTGAAGAATCACCAAGGGAGGAGGAAAGAATCAAAGAGACAATTTTGAAGGAGAAGTTGCATATGGCACAGACAAAGAATATAACACTAAAGGAGCAATTGTACCAAAAAGGGCAACAAGTAGCCACCATGGTAGACTTGTGCATAGAAGCCCTTCAAGACAGATTCCCTGCTGACTCATACGTTGTGTAACTCAAGGATCAATGGCTCCTATTTCAAATCAAAACTCTAACCTCCCATGGATCCCTACCTTTCCAAGATTGTAGGCAATTCATGGATTTCTACAAGTAAGCTAACATGGTTGATCAGACAAATATGGCATAGTTTTATGTGCATAACCTTGTGCTGACAAATCTGGATACTTGGGACCCCAATTCTACAATGGGGGATATGCAGTTGATGGCTATAGTATCTTGGATGATGAATGAGGACACTAGAGCAATATAGATATGGAGGGCCATAAGAAGATTAAATAGAGAACCCTTACATATCAAACCAAAATTGTTCAACCCAAGAGGAGTCATCCTTAACCATTGAGAGATTGAAAGGGACCCTGCACTTGTTGAAAGCTACCTCCAGACTCAAACATAGGTAATAGGCCGCTTTGATGATATTTATATAAAGATAGAAGATGAGTGCATTATGGCCAGCCAGAGGATATGGAACAACCTCCCTCATAGCCTCAAGAATAGGGAATACCATAATCCAGAAAGACTGAGGGGTGCCTTGGAAAGGGCACCATTATACAAGAGGGCCATGCATGCCAAGAAGATCTAATGGCTTGGTCTCAAGCTCAGTACACCTTTGTTGTTGGGTTTGAATGATGAAAGGGACACAGATGCACAAGATAGAGAATGGGAGAATGCAGAAAAGAATGATGGGTTTTACCCCCTTGAGGGAACTCCCACACTTCTTCCTCAGGAAATCAGGGGGGTTGTCAAAGCCTTTAAGGAAATGTAGGAGGAGGATTAGTTTCTCAGGAGATGAGCAACCATTCAGTAGGGGGGTGATGATGAGCTCCATAATTAGATATATTTGGAGGGGTTAATGGTGACTTTTTTTCCTCCTTAAATATCTTTTTCTTGCATTTTTATTAATATTTGGTTTTATGATGCTAGTATAGGTGGTTATTAAGGTTAACATTATCTGAGTGCCTAATATGAGGTTGAGTGCAGAAAATCATCAGTAATTAGCATTTTTATGAGGATTTTAACATAAAGGCTTGGAGGAGACAACCAGGAGAAATTATAGGAGGGTTTTCCACCCTCCTTAACTCCGAAGACAACCAAAGGATCCCCAAGGATTCTCTCCAACAATTCGAATTCCAGAGGCAACCAAGCAACTCAAAGACCAAAGTGCACTCAATCTATGTTTACTTGGAGTCAAATGGACTCAATCAATATTTTCAAGGGAGTTGTTGGTAGCTGCCCTGTAGAATAAATAGAGTAGAGCTAGAGCTAGGAAGGATTCGATTTGATTGGGAACTTTGGTGCAAGCTATTGAGATTTTGATTATTGTACTCAATGATTAAACCTCGAGAAATGTATGAGACTATTCTTTCATGAAATGAGCAGATTGATTTCATTTTTCTGATTTAATTTTTAGAGAGCTAGGCATGTGGGTTAGGGCCCAATCCATGTGCCTTAGCCTCTATGTTGTACTTTTTCTTTGCTTTCTTCCACTCAGTTAGTGCTGCTTCTGATAGTTTCATTGCTGCTTAGTTTTTGCTTTCAGTCTGTTGTTGTACGTTTCATTTGCTTATGAGTAATAAATTAGAGGAGAAAAATCTAAAAGATTTGGATCAAGACCTCCCTTCTCATCTCTGTCAATAGAGCTTGAGGAGGGTGAACCTTCACATAGACCCAAAAATTGATTTCTAATCACTGTTTTTGAGATTAGAGTAGAGTTGCATTACCATTTTCAACCTTCCTGTTGTACTGTATTTTCACGCATTCGTCCATTTCTGTGTGCATAAGTTAGCAGGGTTGATTGCAAGAATTAGTGTTAAAAAACCCAGAGGAACTCGGTGGTGCCTCCCCGCTTCATTTTCCATATCTATCTTCACAACTTAAGCACTACTGTTACACCCTCCATTCCTTCTTGTTTTCCACTTATTCTAACTACTGCATCCACCTGTTATTCCCCAAAACACTTAAAATATCTAGCCACCAATTTCCTTTGCTTTCATCAGTCATGGCCACCACACCTTTTTAATGCAAACATCTTGAAAAACTATCGAAGTTGGACCTCTGATTTTTTCTCCTATATTTTCTTGCTTATCACATACCGCATTTTGTAAATTTGGCATTATCGCATTTCACACTTCGCACATTTCGCTCCCGCTTCGTTAATATTCCGCTTCCAAGCCCTGATTGCGATATTCTTACCGTACTCCGCTACCACGTCACCACTCGCATCTCTTATTTCACAAATTCGACATTATCACATTTCACACTTCGCACATTTCTCTCCTGCTTCATTAACACTTACCGCTCCCAATCGCCGATTGTAACATTATAGTAGCACTCTGCCACGTCATCCCCATCACATCTCGTATTTCTCAAATTCAACATTATCGCATTTCACACTTCGCACATTTCTCTCTCGCTTCGTTAACACTTACCGCTCCCAATCGCCGATTGTGGCATTACTATAACACTCCACCACGTCATCCCTATCGCATCTCACATTTCGCAAATTCAGCATTATCACATTTTACACTTCGCACATTTCACTCCCGCTTCGTTAACACTTACCCCTCCCAACCGCCGATTGAAACATTACTGTAGCACTCTGCCACGTCATCCATATCGCAAATCACATTTTGTAATTTCTCTCCCCATTGCATATCGCATATCGCATTGCCACCCCCCTCTTAGAACTCAACCATCACACTTTTAAAAGCCTCCCTCTCCAAGAATTTTTGCGATATTAAAGGTTTCAATAAAGTTTTAAACCCTTTTTTCACTCCGCTAAGCCTTGTTTCATGTGGTTAAGCCCTCCATTAGCACCTTTACCCCTCTCTTCTCCAAATTGAAAGCAACACCTCTTCAAATTAGATTTAGGTCATGAATAGTTGCATACATAGGGGCATGATAGACAAACCAGGGTGTGTTTAGCCGATTGGCCAAGTTAAGTACAATATAAATTAGTTTCCCTTCCGCCATTTCTTTTCTGCAAATTAAATTAGTTTCATTTCCGTCATTTCCTTTCTACAAATTAAATTAGTTTCATTTTTGTCATTTCCTTTTTGAAATTTAAGTTAGCTTCCTTTCTGTCATTTCCTTCCAACACTTTACTTTCCAGCTCTTATCATAGTTTGAGAAATAAAACCCTTTCATAAAGCAGACGATGATGACATGAGAAAAATGCATCTATTGTGTATATAACACTGTCACCTCCAAGTTTGTACGGACCCCGGGTTGATAAAGTAAAGTAGGGCAGCCCCTAGGAGTTGCAATGCTCTTGGTGCAATACCAAGGCTCACCATTAGTCTTCATAGATGATATTCTGGTGTACTCTAAGAACAAAGAGGAACATGAGGAACATCTTCGAATAGTGCTTCAAACACTCAGAGAACACCAATTGTATGCAAAACTTAGAAAGTGTGAGTTTTACAAACCCAAGATTTAATATATGGGACATGTTATTTTCAAGGAATGGTTAGCGGTAGATCCAAAAAAGGTGCAAGCAATTTTAAATTGGCATGTACCCACATATGTACCAACAATGCGTTCATTCATGGGTATTATTATATATTATCGTAGATTTGTTGAAATATTTCCTGCATTGAGTTATCCTATTACCTCTTTGTAGAAAAAGGGTGTGAAGTTTGAATGGACAGCCAAGTACCAAGAGAGCTTTGGGCAGATGAAACAAAAACTAACTACTACACCTATATTAAAAATTATTGATTCAACAAAGGAATTTGTTGTGTGCACTCATGCTTGCATGGAAATATTTGGAGGAGTATTGTGCAAGATAATGCAATGATAGCCTATGAGTCTAGAAAACTGATGAAACATGAGAAAAATTATGCATTTTATGACTTAGAATTAGATGTTGTCATACACGCATTAGAAATGTGGTGACACTACCTATTGGGTAAGAAATTTGTGCTGATGACTGATCATATCATTCTGAAATATTTCTTTAGTATGCCGGATTTGAATGCAAGGCAAGCAAGATGGTTAACTTTCCTTAGCGAATTTGATATGAAGATCAAACACATTAAAGGAAAGGAAAAATGAATTGCTAGTGCCTTAAGCATACATTCCCATTAAATTTTTTCTTGCATAGGTAACAACGTGAAATTAAATATTTAGGAACATATCCAAGAAGTTTTGTCACAGGATTCTTGATATTTGGAATTGTAGGAAAAATTACAGCAAGCTGCAATTCCAGGATACACCATGAATCCACAAGGATTAATAAGTTATAAGCAAAGGCTGTATATTCCTAATACACATACATTGAAACAGATGATTTTGGGTGAATACCATAAGAGACCTTATTCAAGTCATCTAGGTTACCAAAAGATGGTGACAACATTGTGGAAAAATATGTTTTGGCTGGGAATGAAGAAAGAAATAGATGATTACCTAGCAAGATGTTTGGAGTGTCAATATGTTAACATAGAGCATCAACATCCTACAGGTTTACTGAACCCTATTCCGATTCCAGAATGGAAGTGGGAAGTGGAGTCCATGGATTTTATCACTTGACTCCCTCGTACCAAATACCAGTGTGACTCCATTATGGTGGTGGTAGACACACTAGCCAAGGTAGCATATTTTATTCCAGTGCAGTTCACTTTTGGGACAACACAAGTGGCCAATGTGTTTATCAAGAAATATTTAAACTCCACGGAATACGAAAGATGATCATCTCTGATAGGGATGCAAAGTTCACTTCCGCATTCTGGAAGACACTGTTTGGGGGAATGGGAATAAAGCTGAACTTTAACACAAATTATCACCCCCAAACAAATGGGAAGACAGAAAGGAAAAACCAAATATTAGAGGACATGCTTCACATGTATGTAATGGAAATACCCACCAAGTGGGACGACTTTCTGCATTTGACATAATTTTCACAGAATAACAGTTACCAAACCTCTATTAAAATTAGTTCGTTTGAAGCTTTGTATGGCAGGAAATGCATACCCCACTTAGCTGGAGTCAACCAGAGGAAAAAGTGGTACTTGGACCTGAAGCGCTGTTGGGTGTCCAAAATGTCTTCAAAATGACATATATTTTCACTTCATTCACACCCTCATTCCACTTTTATCACCTTCATTCCATCACTTTGTCACTATATAACCCTACATTTCCATCATCATGTGGGTTCATAATTGTATTTTCAAAAGTTATATTTTTCAAGTGTTTATAGTGAATTAATGACTAGAAATTAGAAAAATGAAATATACTTGCTAATACATAAAAGTGGCTTGAGTTTCAGCATTTAGGTAATTTTGAAGCTTCCAAGGCACCCTTATGTGGCCTCCAGTGTTGAAATTCGAATTCCCTTCAATATTTGGAAGAAGATTTAGATAAAGGTCAAAGAGGATATGTGTCTCATCATTAGCTATTTGAATTGTAACTATATGAGATTTTCTAGGGATTTAGGGAGATAATAATGGAACTCCATTAATGAGGTAGCTTCTTATGTTTTGGTACAAATAGGAGAGCCTTCTCCTCTCAAATGCATGTGTAAAGTTTGGAGTTATGCTCAAGTTTTTAATAAAGAGTTGGATTTGGCACCATAATCATGAGTGTTCTTTCACTTTGATTTGGTTTTGCTTGCATATGGAGTTTCTTCACTTTCCATCCTCATGCATCATTGGATTGGCCACCTAAATGAGTGTGGGATTGTATCATAATTTCATTCATTCCTTTATGTTTAGTTTAGTTTTCATTTCATGCTTTGTTATTATTTCCTTTATGTTCATTTACATGCTTTCATAAGTTAAGTTTTCACATGCTTATTTTGTTTGTGTGCTCTTGCAGGTTTAGATGGATTGGTCACTTTGCTTTCATTGTAGTTAAGATTGCTTAGATTTAAATTCATTCTTTTCAATTCTTGCAAGAAGTTTAGATTTTGAATTCATGAAGTGTGCCTAGATTAGATTTCCAATTCTATGAAAGTGTGTCATAGTTTAGATTTCTATTTATGCATGTGTGATAGTTTAGATTTCCACTTATACATATGTGGTAGATTATATTTCCACTTATACATATGTGGTAGATTATATTTCCTATTTTTCATAGATTAAAGATTTCTTGCTTTTCTAGACTAGATTTTATTGCATTAGCATAAATTTACTTTCTTGTTAAGTTTGATTTCAATCATGCAAGTATATTAGTTTTCCCATTCATGCAAGTGTGTGTAGTAGATTAAGATTTCAATTCTAGTAAGTGTGTTTTGAATGCTTTCCTAGATTAGATTTCCTATTTCTATAGATTTAATTAGATTAAGTCCGATTTCAATCATGCAAGTATGTGTATAGATCAGCTTTTCATTTCATGCAAGAAGATTAGATTTATTTTCATTCCTAGATTAAAAGATTCATTTTCAAGAGATTGTGTGCACGTTCATATTAGACAACTTTTGTAAATAATATTTGAATTTCCTTCCATAGATTAAGTTTTTCCTTTACATAGATTGATTTCAGCTTCCTTATGTTTTTGGTTTGTCATCATTTGATTTCGTAGTTATATTAATCTAAATTGAAGGTTAATTTCTAGCATATATAGTGCACACATACTTCGCAAGTTTTACGAAACCCCCGGGTTAACAATTAAATTATAGGTAATTAATTTACCTGAACATTTTGGCGGCGTTGAAGGGGAAGTGTGCATAGAAACTAGCCTTCACTTTAAACTTTATTTTCAGTTTTTATTTTATTTTATTCTTAGATGCATGGTTAAAACATGTATATGCATAAATCATTTAGCTGCATAATTTTCAATCATTTTTTTTGTAGAATAAAATTTTCAACACTAAACCATTTATGGACGAAAGATCTAGAATGCGGATCAAACATTTTTCGGAGTGCAAAGACTATATCGAAGACTGGTTCCAACAAGTAACTATGTCACGACATTCATTCAGCCTTCAACTAATCTTTGCGTCAGATCCAAAAATGAAAATGATTTCTCATGTCCTCACACGCAATCAGGTACATTTTGCAAATTTGGATATGAACATTTCAAAAATTTTGATCCGTAAGTGGCTCCATTGGAAACATTCATATACTTAGAATAAAGAAAAAATTCCTTTCAAATAGAATAGGATAAAGTAGAAAGATAAAATCAGATCTGATTGCATTTAGGTTCTTAATTTAGTTCTTGATTAAAATTATATATATATTTTTAAAGTTTTTAAATTTTCATTTTTTTTTCTTGGATTTCTGGTGGTGTAGTAAGAGCCACATAGAAATATTTTCAATAAAAAAAAATTCACATTTATGAATAAGGAAAATGTAAAATTTGAAATAAAATCAATTATCTTTTGTTTCTTTTTTCATTTAAAAAATAAATGACAAATTGATGAGTAGGCTCCCGTGTGACATAAAAAAAGAGGAATCGATTGATAAAAATCTTAGGTATGCTTTCCTCCTGCACTTTGTGTGATCTTGAGGATCAGAAAAATAATTTTCATGTTAGTAAAATAAAAAATAAAAAATAAATCATTTTTTTTTTTAAATTTGTAAAATAGTTTTTTATAATATATATATATATATATATATATATATATATATATATATATATATATATATATATATATATATATATATATATAATGAGTTTTATTTGAAGGAATGCCCAACCATCAAGAAAGCCACAACAGGATTAGGAATTGATTTTATTGTCGGATCAGAAGCAAAAAACACAACAATTTTAACTCATCATTTTAAAACATGTTTTTTGACCAATTGGGGGCAAATAAAAATAAAAATAAAACATGGGTTTTTCTTAGAACGAGGTGAATTATGTTTTCAATGGGCGATTTCCCCCAATTCGTGATCGTTTGAGATATTTTCGATGTTCTCTGGAGCCTTATTTGCGATATTGCGTGAGAAAAAACGGATTTTCAATTAACTGCATAGACAGTTGCGGCCACGATGGAAGGAGAAAATTCAATTTTCCTTATCTACAGGAGGTAGATCCGCCACGACCCAACAATTATTATTATTATTATTATTGTTATCCAATTTTAAGGTCACGGCCAAACCAAACACCAAATTGGTGTATGCGACCCCCTTGTTTGTGGCATAAGGGACCCACCTCTGCGCAACCATTTAGCTGCTAAGTCTACGAAGGCACACATACTCTACCCCCCTCTAGCTTTGAACATGTGACCTCTTATGAGGAAACACATGCTCTTAACCATTAGGCCCAATGAAGCCCCATTTAGGCCTTCAAGCAAGCAGCTCCACGCCCTGTGTGCCTGCACAATAATAATAATAATAATAATAAAATAAATTTAAAAAAGTAATAAATAAATATAAAATAAAATTACTGCAAAAATAATAAAGAAATCATGAACAATTTCAGAACTTTTATGGTATAAAAATTGGTGATGAGATCCATTATTTGGGCAAAAAGGATGAATTCAATAGATATGAAAAACGACTTGGCAAATATTTTGGAATCTCATTTTCCTAAAAATCTTGGATTTAGAGGGAAAAAAGGATGAGTTCAAAAGATATGAAAAATGATTTGACAAATATTTTGGAATCTCATTTTCCTAAAAATCTTGGATTTAATTTGGCCACTTGTCAAGTTGTTGTTTTAATTTTATTTTTTAACATAATTAAAATGTGAAAATTCCATTAAATTCGTAAATGCTACTTGTGATCTATTGGTAAGTCATTCAAATTGCATAATGGAGGTCATGAGTTCAAATCTTGTGGAAATTGGAATTTGTTAATTGTTCTACAATTTTGACACAAACATCAACAACTAATTTTTTTTTTTTTATCATAAAAATTGATGTGAGATTCATGATTGAAGTAAATTGAGAACAAAGTTGTTGTGATGGTTTATTTAAAAACACGAGAAAAAAACAATTGAATAAAAGTAATTGAATAGCTCTTCTGAACTAAACTTAGTTGCAAATTGAATTTTGTTAAGGTTGAGTTTTTAAATTGCCGAAATCACGGTAAAAATTTGTCATTGGTTTTGTCTAATATTATGTTTTCAAGCATGATGCAGGGAAGAAGAAGAAACATAAGAGCACTCTATCTGCAGGGTCGATTGATAAATTTTCGAAGATTGTTTTGCAGGATTTGTTAAGCATTCAAAAATAATATTTCTTTATCTTTATGAAATGCTATGATTCAAATGTAAATTGAAGAAATTGTGCATATCGTCATTGTTTAGAAATTGGATTTATTATCACAATTGTGAAATTGGACTAACCATGTGAAATGAAGACACATCATGAACCTGTTAATTAATGTAGATTTTTCGTATGTACCTAGTGAAATTGATCACTTCTCTTTGAACACACTTAATTTTGTTGCAATGTTAGTGCCATCTTTATTTTCGGGTTCCAGGACAATTGAAGAATTGAAGGAAGACAATTATGCATGATTGGTTTTCTACGACCAATTTCAAGAGACATAAACCAATTGAATCCATTTTTGTCATTCATAAATGCCATCATTTTTTCTCTCCAAACTCACAGCTATTCAAGCATTTTCGCTAAACATCATCATTACCATTTTCCTTGCAAGTGTCACATGTTTCCTTCACATTTTCCATTTACATTTTCCATAATTTCCATTCATTTTCATTAACCCATTAATAAAGACATTCAACTCACTTACATGCTGATTTGTCCTTTTTCTTTCCATTCACTTGTTTACCCTCTTGTCATTTTCCTTTCCATTCAATAAAATCCTGCTTGATGCAAATTTTCATCCATGGTCCTTCCAAAATCATTATTCCATACTAACGTTAGATGATGGAGGATTCATTAATGCCTCTCTTTTGACAATTCTTAGCCCATCGACCTCAGCACCTTATCCGGGTCAAATACTAGAGTACCATTTTAGTACCTTGAGGCTTGCATGCCTTAATGACAAGTCTTCTCGCCAACAAACAATGGGAATACATTAATGTCCCTTGTTCGTCGGATCTTGTAGGTGACTCGAGGACAACACATTTATTCTTACCTAGCAAGATGTACTCAGGCATCTTGACACTCATTAACATCAATGGTGAGTGATCTCGAGTTGGTTAACGACATCCATTAACGGTCGGTAATCCAACTATTTCTTTCCATGTTCGACATCAATACATTTATTCACATGGAAAGAATTGTGCCATGATATGGGATGGCATGAAGACTATATCATTTCAACATTTTATAGCAGATACAACAGATTTAGTAATAGAAATAAAGAATCCACTTTCACTACCTCATCCACCATTTATACAACCAAGAAGCAGATGAAATTCTACATTCTATTCCATGATCCAGCAACAGCTACAACTTCTCTACATATGCATAGTTTGTCCACTTCCTAGGTAAGTAAAGGTATGTTCTTTTCTAGTTTTTAATCATATAATTCCTTGAATATTGAAATTATAATTTTTGGAAAATGCTTCACCATATCCCCTTTCTCATTTCATAAAAACATAAAACACCTTTAGTTGTGGGAGGAAAAGGGCATCTATTTATCACATCTATATCACTTCATTCCATTTCACTTCATTTCATCATAACATACTTGTCCTAATCAATTATGATTGAATTATGGTTCAAAAGTTATATGATTTGCAAATAATGCCTAAATGATCAGCACACTATATGGTGATTTAAAAGATGCATTCTTAAAATGTTCAATAAATCCTGTGGTAAGAAAAAGAAACAAGGTATTGAAACACAAGAACCAATACCAATTAGAATTTGGTTGAAACACAAGAACCAACCAAAAATGTTGAAATTTGATGAATGACAAAGAATACTTTGCAAAAATAAATGAAATTGTCAAATGCGAAGTTTAAGGACATATGATATAAGCCAAGCTCATTCAAAAGCAAAGATGTTGCAAGCAAATCAAAGGAATTAATGCAATATTTGCATGAGGACATGCAATCACTCTAGTTGGGGGGTATGTTGGGTATCCAAAATGTCTTCAAAATGACATATATTTTCACTTCATTCACACCCTCATTTCAATTTTATCACCTTCATTCCATAACTTTGTCACTATATAACCCTACATTTCCATCATCATGTGGGTTCATAATTGTATTTTCCAAAATTATATTTTTCAAGTGTTTATAGTGAATTAATGATTAAAAATTAGAAAAATGACATATACTTGCTAATACTTAAAAGTGGCTTGAGTTTCATGACATATATAGGTTATTTGGAAGCTTCCAAGGCACCTTTATGTGGCCTCCAATGCTCAAATTCGAATTCCCTTCAAGATATGAAGGGAGATTTGGATAAAGGTCAAAGAGGATATGTGTCTCATCATTACCTATTTGAATTGTAACTCTATGAGATTTTCTAGGGATCTAGGGAGAGAATAATGGACCTCCATTAATGAGGCAACTTCTTATGTTTTTGTATAAATAGGAGAACCTTCTCCTCTCAAAAGCATGTGTAAATTTTAGAGTTATGCTCAAGTTTTGAATAAAGAATTGGATTTGGCACCATAATCATGAATGTTCTTTCACTTTGACTTGGTTTTGCTTGCATATGTAGCTTCTTCACTTGCCATCCTCATGCATCATAGGATTGGCCACCTAAATGAGTGTGAGATTGTATCATAATTTCATTCATTCCTTTATGTTTAGTTTAGTTTTCATTTCATGCTTTGTTATTATTTCCTTTATGTTCATTTACATGGTTTCATAAGTTAACTTCTCATATGCTCATTTTGTTTGTGTGCTCTTGTAGGTTTATATGGATTGGTCACTTTTATTTCATTGTAGTTAAGATGGTTTAGATTTAAATTCATGCTTTTCAATTCTTGCAAGAAGTTTAGATTTTGAATTCATGAAGTGTGCCTAGATTATATTTCCAATTCTATGCAACTGTGTTGTAGTTTAGATTTATATTTATGCATGTGTGATATTTTAGATTTCCACTTATACATATGTGGTAGATTAGATTTCCTATTCTTCATAGATTAAATATTTCTTGCTTTTCTAGACTAGATTTTATTGCATTAGCGCAAATTTACTTTCTTGTTAAGTTTGATTTCAATCATGCAAGTAGATTAGTTTTCCCATTCATGCAAGTGTGTGTAGTAGATTACGATTTAAATTCTAGTAAGTGTGTTTTGAATGCTTTCCTAGATTAGATTGTAGAAATTATAGAACATATATGTATATCATGGATTCAATCCGATCTAACAATGTACTAAAGCTAGATACTGAATCGCTTCTACAAATCAATTGTGGGAATTAAACACAATCACCAATTACATGAAGCAAAAAAAGAATCAAATCAAACCACAACACAAATAATTTCTCGAGGAAAGCTTGCTACTCAAAACCCCACTATATTCTATTGTATATTCAACATGGATATATGAAAAAAATACCATGCCCCTTCTCACAAGAGTCTCCAACACTCAGCTAATTGTCTCACACTGTCCTGGACAAAACTAGCCAAAACATAGCCAGTTCTCAGCCTCTAAACAACCCGCCTTTCTTGTGCAATTCCCGATCAATGCAATCCCTAAAGAATAGGAATTTTGGCCTTCCTAAACTGCGCAAGGATCATGGGAAATCCAATGGGTGTTTGGTTGCATGGGTACAACCCAATAATCCTACTACTGATAATTAAAATCCCTTTCACCTTTGTCTCAACTGGGTCTCCACTGGAACTGACATGCATGCAACTAATAATAGTAAATCATCAATTGCATATTAGATCATCGATTGTGAATTAAATAATATTTAATTCACTTGATCTCTCACTAGTGTAACAATCAGTTACAACTAGCTCAACTGACTTTAACTCACCTAACTGAGTTAACTGATTACTCATGCATTAAAATAATGCACCAACTGCACTTCAAACTTTGTTACAACTAGAATTACTCCGGATGCCTCACCAACTACCCTCAACTCAAAATTCATGAGCTAACTGAGTTTATCAGAATCAATTAACTGTTACAAGTGATTTTGAGATAAGATTACATTTTATTGTCCATTTTAATTAAGGGAAAATTAAAATAGACACTGCACCAAATTTAGCCCACATCAGTGTAGGTGCTGCTAAGACTTGTTGGTCCCACACTAGTGTAGGTGCTGCTTGGACCCATTGGTCCCACACTAGTGTAGGTGCTGCAATTTCTTGTTCGACTTCAACACTCCCTCTCAACAAGAAAGGGATTATCTTCCACCCTGATCCTACCTCTATGGTATTTGAATTGGCTCCTGGTAAGCGCCTTCGTCATAATATCTGCATCCTAATATTATGTATGAATGTACTGAAGTAACATTATGCGCCTCTAAACACAATCTCTAATATAGTGGTACCAAACGTCTATGTGCTTGGACCTATCATGAAACATCAGATTAACTGAGAGTTTAATGCAACTTTGGTTATCACAATGTATCACTGTTGGATCCATCCGAGAACCAAACAAACTAACCAGGATCTTTCTCATCTAGATGGACTCACATGCAACTTGACTTGTTACCATGTAATCTTCCTTGGCTGAACTGAGTACCATAGATCGTTTCTTCCTGTTGTACCAAGAAACTGCTCTCGATCCTATGTTGAAGATCCCTCCTGATGTGTTCTTTATGTCTGATGGACTGCCTGCACAATCTGCATTCGTGAAGCCTTGAAGCTTCACTCCCTTTGTCCTTCTGTACCATAATCCATACTCTGTCGTGCCCATGAGATACCTTAAGACATGCTTCCCCTGCCTTCAAAAAGAGCTTGGTTGGCTTAACCATAGCTTGAATTAGCTGGTTAAATGCGTAGCAAATGTATGGTCTGGTGTTCACTAAGTACATCAGTAAACCTACTAGCTGCCTGTAGACAGTAGCATCCACAACTTCTCCAGAAGTAGCATCCTCTTTCCTCCAATTTCCTGGAAGAGGAGTGTCCATGGGTTTACAGCTCTCCATGTGAAATTTACCTAGTATCTCTTTGGCATACTTGCCTTGAGAAACAAAAAGTTCACCATCCTGCTGCCATATTTCCAAACCAAGGAAATATTGAAGGAGTCCCATGTCCTTCATTTTGAAATCCCTTTCAAGATCCTCCTTGCATGAGTTTATCAGCTGCTCATCACCTTTCAAAATTATATCATCAACATAAAGTACGATAATCAAGAGCTGACCATCAACCACAATCTGGTACAGGTTTGCATCCGCTTCAATTTTGGTGAAGCCCAACTCGGTGAAATAGTTGTCAATCCGAGTGTACCAAGCACGAGGTGCATGCTTCAGCCCATACAATACTCCCTTGAGTCGACACACACGCGACTCACTGTTAAGTATATCGAAACCTTCTGGATGTTCTATGTATACTTCTTCCTCAATAAATCCATTGAGAAACACAGTTTTACATCCATATGATGAATATGCCACTCGATCTGTGCTGAGAGTGCAAGGATAGATCTAATGGAAGAGTACCTCATGACTGGTGTGAAAGTCTCATTATGGTCGATCCCCTCAATCTGTGAGAATCCCCGGGCCACAAATCTGGCCTTGTACTTCTCCACACTCCCATTAGCAGTTTGCTTTACCTTGTAGATCCATCTAGATCCAACCAATGATTTTCCGACTGGTCTTGGGACCACATCCCATGCAATGTTCTTGACAATGGAGTCATACACCATATCATCAACCCAAATTGGTTACTGCACTGCTTCCTGAAAGGAAGATGGTTCTGTCACAATACATTTGATCATAAGAGCCATGTAACCAGTAAACCTGTCTGGAGATCGTCTCTGTCTGTGTATTGAAGTAGGGGCTCCTACATTCTCTGTTGCATCAAGTCTCAATATATCAACTTCCATGGTGTGCCTTCTGCCATTTATGGTGGATGGCTCTGCATGAGTGTTTTCTGCCACTCCATGATCCTCCGCATGTGGCTGCTCCACATCTTGAGCCTCATCCTTTGGAACCAAGAGTTCCTCCTCTGTATGACAATATAGCTCCCTCTCAAGGGAAAATCACATGGCTTTGTCCTCATCAAATTTTATATCCCGTCGCACAACAGTCATTCTGCTGTTTGGAAAATACACCCGATAGTTGTGGGGAGTTTCAGTGTACCCCAAAAATATCTCAATCTCAGCTGTTGGTTCTGTTATCACTCGGATTGAACCTCAGGCTAAGAAAGGCAATTCCGAGGTAACCTCAGACCACGCTTAGCCAAGTAGCTAGCCCTACTAGGCAAGGAGAGGGCTCTCTCCATATAGATCACAACCAAGATGACTGAGGAAATAAGATTTTAGGATAGGTATAGTAGCTCAGGGTTTGATTTTGATTTTATAGGATTTTGCTGGATCAAGAGGAGTCAAACAGTTAGGGAAAGGAAATTAGGTCAAGATTTGAAGGGTGTTCTATGGGGCAAGGTAGGTACAATGTTTAGTTTCAGTTTCTTCTTTGTTCTCATAAGTTAGAATGTTTTGTTTATTTCATTCATCTCATTGCCATTAAGTGAATGTTTTCGAGTTAGATGAACAAAATCCGTAATTGTTATGCTCTTTTTTGGGTAAATATTCACAGTTTGTAATTTGTTCAGTTTAGAAAGAAATCATGAGTTCACCATGCTATTTCTAGCTCCTCACCTATCTTAATCATCCCATCATCAAAACCCTAAAGTGCTAAACCACTATACCTACCTTGCCCCATAGAACACCTTGCAAATCTTGACCTAATTTCCTTGCCCTGACTGTTTGACTCCTCTTGATCCAGCAAAATCCTATACAATCAAAATCAAAACCCCGAGATACTATACCTAGCCTAAAATCTTCTTTCCTCAGTCATCTTGGCTGTGATATATATGGTGAGAGCCCTATCCTTGCCTAGTAGGTCTAGCTACTTGGCTAAGCGTGTTTTGAGGTTACCTTGGATTTTCCTTTCTCAGCCTGAGGTTGAATCCGAGTGATAACATTTTGGCAACTCCACTGGGGAAACTAAAAGATTGAGATCATATCTACCCCAAGTAAATTTTCATTGAGATTCTTAAACTTGTGGATGATAATTTAGAGTTTATTCAAAGGCTGAATTGAAAAAATTGTAAAGTGACAATTGGTTTTCGAAATTGGACATACTGGATTCCCAAAGATACACTAGATCCAATCCCAATTTGAATCCTCCCATCATTGTTAGTGATCCTCAGAACATAGGAAGAAAAGCCAAAATTGTTGTGGAGACATCTAGGTCAGTTGGAAATCAATCAGATAAAAGTTCTATTCCCAGAGCTAATTCATTCCCTGGAAAGTTAGAAAACTTGCAAGATATTGAATTTGATATAAATTTTGAACAAAGCTTATTTCAGAGCAAATATTTGAGTTGGATTAATGAAACAATTGTTGATTCCTCCACTTCCTTTCACAATCCTGTTGAAGATCTATTTTCACATTCTCAATGAGGGTCACAACTTTTACAAGTTCTTAAAGATATGCAGAACTATTCTTCGCAAATTAATGCTTGGGTAATAAACATACCTCAAATCCCATCTTCTTCTACCATCACTTCATCTACTATTCACACTACTCAATCAATGACCAATCCTCCCTTGATTACATCAAGCATACAAATCCCTGTTATAAATCCTCCACCTCCAATCATCATGGCTGCAAGATATGCCCCCCTTGTTCTCCCTCAGAACTCGGGTGCTATGCCCCAAGATTACCAAACCAAGATCGCTTTGTTTGACAATACTCAGCCTCTAACGTCCCAAAAGCACGTAGATAATATGAATGAATTCTTTGATCTTTATGAATTAGATATAGAGGATGTGAAGATGAGGCTGTTTGCACAAAGTTTGGGAGGGGAAGTAAGAAAATGGTTCGAACATCAAAAGAAATGTTGGTGAGACTGTGCAAGATTATTGTGTGAGATTTAATGCAGTGTAAAATGCTCTTCCTGCACATATCAAACCACCTGAAGGTTTGGCTTTAGTCAAATTTCCGGATGGATTTGATACTAATATGGCGTATCTGTTGCGTGAACATGATCCTACAAATTTAGCAGATATGCAAAAGAATGCTGTGAGTGTGGAAGTGAATTTGCTAGCCAAAAGGGCAAGGATGAGATCTGAAAAGAGAGTGAACATCAAAGAGGAGACATCTACTTCTGATGCTAAAATGGATTCATTACTCCAAGCTATGAAAATAATGGTTGACCGATTTTCTATCTCAGATAGACCTGAACCACAGATCCAGAACCCAAATTTCAGAGGGCAACAGTAGCCTCGGTTTAGAATCAAGCAAAGAGAGCAGAAAGCACCCGACCAAACAGTACAACAACAACAGATTCATACCCCGTAGTAGCATAATTATGTTCAAGGAGTGGAAGAGGAAGAAGATGAAGATCCGGTGGTCAAAACAAATCATTTCTTTACAATAGATGGTCTGCCCATGTTTCTGACTGAAGATGAAGAGTATACTGAAAATTTGGATATTATGAAATATGAAGACTATATATTGGCAAATGATGATGATTTGGAAACTGAATCAGATGATTACCAACGTGGGTATATGAATGCTTTGAGTGCACAACAAAAACAATATTATTTAAGGAGCAGAGATGTACAGTCAATCCTATTCAAAAAATAAAAGAGGTCCAGTCAAAGAATGATTTTCCAAATAATCAGAAAAAGGGTAAAAAGCATGCAGATCATAATAATAGCAACATCAACCAGCCATCAACAAGTTCAACTTCTAAAGTGAAAGACACTTAGAAAAAGGAGAATGTGACAAATGATAAAATTGATAGAAGAGATACTGTTGTCAAAGAGGTAGATAAAGTCACAAATTTTAATTTATAAAATGAAATAGCTAAATTGAAAGTGTCCATTCCTTTGACAGAATTAGTAAAGAATAGCCATTATAAACAACGGGTGTCTAGAATGTTGCAAGTTGATCCTTTGTCCGATATGGTTAATGTTGAAGATGACCACCCTGAGCTCATTTTCGGTCTAGCTATAGTTGGTCAGTTAGAAGAGAGTGAAGTTCCCCCCTTTTATTTAAGCCTTAGACTACATGAGTACATACTTCATAATGCTATGCTTGATTTCGGGGCTTCTCAAAATTTAATGCTAAATGCTATTATGGAAAATATGGGCATGGATATCACGCAACCGTATCATGATTTTTATTCGTTTGATTGTGGTAGAATTCGCTACATTGGTCTCATTAAATATTTAGTGGTTTCCTTAGACCAAATCCCAACCAAGAATGTTTTAATGGATGTGGTGGTGGTCGATATACCGGCTCAATTCGGCATGTTGCTGTCTAGATCATGGGGAGCCAAACTCAAAGGTACTTTACAACTTGACTTCTCTTATGCTACTATTCCTGTTTTCGGGCAATTGAGGAAATTGTACCAGGAAAAGATAATGAGTATATGATAACTAGCAAGGAGAAACCCATAAATCATCCAATACAGGCTGTACATACAAATTTAGAATCTTTTATTTTGTATAATTATGGTATTTTGAATGATGTAAGTAATCAGCATGTACGAGAAGTTTTAGAGCAGTTCTTGATAAATAAAAAGAAGAGGTGACTTCTTCCGAACAACCTTTAGAAGAACAGAAAATCAGTGCAGATCAAAAAAATGAGGTGACCGACAAAGGTAAATCAGAACCAATAGTTAAATTTCAGCATCTAGAAGACGAAGATGGCCTTTGGAGCATGGATTTCGATGGTGCTTTGGGTAAGGAAGGTGCAGGTATTGGTATTTGGGTCAAAAGTCTTGTTTGTAAGTCACGTGGAATTCCAAGTAATGTTAGAGAATGCTCTTATAAATTGGCTTGTGATTGTTCTAACAACGAAGCAGAGTATGAAGCATTGATCACAGGTCTCAAAATTTTGAAGAAAATTGGTGCAAAAATAATTTCTATTTATGGTGATTCTGAGCTTGTCATAAAGCAGCTGCAAGGAGAATATCAAGCAAAGCATCCGTGAATGAGAGCCTGCAGGAATGTCGTCTTGGATATCTTAAAAATGTTTCCTGAATATAAATTAACAACGGTGTCAAGAAGTCAAAATATCATTGCAGATTCACTTGCTACGGTAGAAAGTAATCTCAAAATTCCTATGAAATCAAGTAATAAATTTGAAATTCATGTCAAACATAGACCTAGTGTTCCTGATAACTTAAGGTACTAGAAAGTTTTTTAGGATGACAAAGAAATTAATAGCTTTTTGCAGAATGAAGGGAAGTTTAAAGATGCTGTTATTGATGATGTTTGTGATTCTGATGATCAAAATATAGAGGCCAATCAGATAAATATTTTGCAGCTGAAAGATAATATTATTCCTAGGGGTCTCGTACCTTTAGAAGAGCTGTTTAATCAAGATGATGTGGTGAGAAAACCAACATTGACTCCTACAGAAAAGGGTGTGGAAGATGTGAACATCAGAACAACATAAAAGCCCAAGATGGTTAAGCTGTCTAAGACATTATCTCCCGAGGCAAAAGATAAGTACATCAAATTATTATCTGAATTTTCTGATAATTTCACATGGGATTATGCAGATTTGAAGGTCTATGACAGAAATATTATTCAGCACACTATTCCCATCAAGCCATATCAAAAACCTTTAAGACAGAAGTTGAGAAAGATAAATCCAAGACTATTTCCATCCATCGAGAAAGAGGTAAATTGATTGTATAAATATGGTATCATTGTTCCAATTAGGTTTTCTGATTGGATTTCAAATTTGGTTCCGGTAAGGAAAAATACCAGAGAGATAAGGTTGTGCATTAATTAACAGAATTTGAATAAAGAATATTTAAAGGACAATTACCCGCTTCTTAAGATGGACCGTGTTCTGTAAAGGGTAGTTGGAGCATCACGAATATCGCTGCTTGATGGATATTCGGGTTATAATCATATTTTGGTACATGAAGAAGACCAAGGTAAAACTACTTTCACAACACCATGGGGTACCTTTCAGTATGTCAAAATGCCATTTGAACTTTTCAGCGGGTGATGGATATAACCTTTGCTAATGAGAAAGATGTTTTCTTAGTGGTGTATTTAGATGATTTGACAGTGTTTTCTATTTCTGGTGATCAACATTTATATCATCTGAGAATTTTTTTTCAGAAATGCAGGGAGTTTGGAATTTCTTTGAATCCGAAGAAAAGTATTTTTGCCATGGAGGAAGGCAAACTTCTCGGTCATATAATTTCCAAAGATGGCATTCACATTGATCCTTCCAGAGTAGAACCAATTTAGAAAATATATTTTCCATGTAATAAAAAGGAGATACAAGCTTTCAATGGTGAGATGAATTTCTTACGCAGAGTTGTTCCTAATTTGGCTGAGAATTTGCGTGAATTGACTAATATGTTGAAAAAGTAAGGCAGTGTAAAATGGACCACTGATGCTATGAAGTATTTCAACTTGGTAAATATTGCCTTAACTACAGCCCTTGTTTTGGTTAGTCTGGATTATACTAGTGATTTTATAATATTTTCATTTGCATTTAAGCACACCTTGGCTGCTGTTTTGAGGCAAAAGAGGGATCAGGTTGAGCAGCCCATTGCTTTATTCAGTCAAGCCATTAAAGATGCTGCTATTCACTATAATATTATTGAGAAGAAAGCTTTAGCCTTAATCAAAACCTTGAAACATTTCCGGATTTATATTCTACATTCACACACTATAGCTTATGTTCCAAATGCAGCTATAAAATAAGTTCTCACGCAGACTAATCCGAAAGGAAGGAGAGGAAAGTGGATAGCAACAATGCTAGAGTATGATCTCGAGATCAAGCCCATTAAGCTGATCAAGGGACAGAAGTTAGCCAAACTTATGGCTGAATCCAATTTGAATGCTATAGACATAAACCTTATTGCAACAATGTCAGATGATGAAGAAGATGGTGCTCTAATACAGGTATCATAAATGTTTCTCACTTCACCATGGTATTCAAATATAGTGTATGTTCTTCAGCACTTATGTCCTCCTCCTGGAATGTCAAAAATTAAGGGTAAGTATTTGAAATTAAAATCTGCTAAATACTGCATTCTAGGTAGTGCCCTTTATTGGAAATATCTAGGAGGTGTTCTTTTAAATTTTATGGTTGAAGATGAATCTAAACAAGTAATGGATGACTTTCATAGGGGATATTGTGGAGGCCACTTGTTTTGGAAAACAACAACTAATAAAGTGTTGAGAGCAAGGTATTATTGGCTGACTCTATTTTTAGATTTGTACAAAATAGTCACAAACTGTCATGAATGTCAAGTTTTTCAGGGAAAAAGGAAACTCCTTCCTCTTCCAATGAAGCCTATTGTAGTAAATGCTCCTTTTCAACAATGGGGAATTGATTTTATAGGGGAAATTCATCCCATATCATCAACACAACATAGATGGATTCTCACAGCTACCGACTATTTCACCAAGTGGATCGAGGCTATTCCTACAAGGCAAGCTACAGACACGGTAATTATTCAGTTTTTAGAATCCAATATTTTGTCTCGTTTTGGTTTTCCTCACAAGATTATTATAGATAATGCAGCAACATTCAAGTCAAAGAAGATGGTTGAGTTTTTTCACAAGTATAATATCAGGGTGGGCCATTCCACCGCATATTATTCGCAGGGCAATGGATTAGCTGAGTCGTCTAATAAATCCTTGGTTAATATCATTAAGAAAATGTTCGAGGAGAACAAGAAAAATTGGCATAGAAAGCTTACCAATGCTTTGTGGGCAGACCGAGTGAGCACCAAGAAGTCTATAGATATGTCACCCTTTGAAATGGTATATGGTACAGATACAATGTTTCCTACCTCACTTGCAATCCCGGTTATGAGATTATTGTAGGAAGCAGATAATGAGGAAGATGATATTCAATGTCAAATCAATCAAATGATTCACCTTCAGCAAACAAGGGAGGAAGTTTCTCAGACTACTTCTAAACTTTAGGAGAAAATAAAAAAGATTTATGATCGCAAAACCAAGGTAGATAAGTTTCAGCTAAAATATGTAGTGCTGCGATGGGATGAAAGAAATGAAGATAAAGGAAAGCACAAGAAGTTTGAAAATCTATGGAAAGGACCCTACAAGATCTTAGCTTATCGAGGAAAAAATGCCTATTTGCTGAAAGAGATGAATGGAGAAGAATGTTCAGGAGGATCGGTCAATGGTAGGCTCTTGAAACATTATTATTTTTGATGCAAATTCTGAAAGCATGTTCCACTTTCATTGTAAATACCAGTTTATATTTTCTGTAAGGTTTGGAGTGGAAAATCATTTAGGCTTGGGGCTCGAAGTGAAGGCTATAAAGCTTGTTGATTTTCTGTTATTTTCAAATTTTTTGAGTCAGTTCTCAGTCACTTTGAATGGTTTTTGAGTCAGTTTTATAGTACGTAGTCTTTTAAATTATTTGACCGTATTGGCCCAAAGGTTAGGCACTTGGTCTACGATGTTCTTGACACCTCCAAGGAGCTTCCATCCCCAATAAGGCCAATGTTAGTGTCAGTATTTGCATACTTCCACCAGGGATCAAAACACATTTTTCACGTGCATCTTAGGTGTCCCACTCTAAAGAACTTTTTGATCATTCCATTAAGTCATGATATAAAATTGTTCCACTGGTGGTTGTCCTTTTCAATAAACTTCACTCTCCCTCCTAGATTCACATTGCTGACTCATTCTCATGTCTCCTTGAGCATGACAACACCTATGGAAATGCTCTTTTCACCAGGAATTCTTTTGAAATGAAATCTCATTCATGAAAGTCAGGTCTAAAGAAATCCCATTAGGTCATTAGGGTTTTTGTATTTCTCAAGGTCACTCCTTCATTTCAGATGAGGTCAGCAAACAATGAGAGGGAATATCATCATGATGTAATTATCATATTTTCAGAGTTGTAATTTTTGAGTTTCATAACTTTTATATCAAAATGTCATTTTGATATAAAAGCCAAATATGTAATTTATTTATATTTTTCCAAATGTAATTTTATGTTCTCATATGTAATAAATTCATCCCAAGCCATCAATGCAATCATTTCTGGCCTAAGTGGAGCAAAGAAAGCCAAAACTCCATGACTTGATCAAATTTCACAATGCCAAAAAATCAGAAAGATAAAGAGTATCAGTGCCAAAGTCCAAAGGGAAAAGTGAACATTATAAAAGTGGGTAATTCAAATTAAAATTTAAAATCCACTATGCTATAAATATTTTCAAAACACCTCAAAGAAAGCCATTGCATGTATTCATCCATCAAAATTTTCCAGCAGAGGAGAAAACTTCAAGTTTTTTGAGCATTTTGAGAAAAATTCAGGGTCGCTGCGCATTTTCCTGGACGCTGCGTGTTTACTTAGAGGCACTGTGCATTTTCTCGACAACTGTAGACCAAACAACGCAGGCGCTGCACGTTTACCCATGGTCGCTGCGCATTTTCCCGGGCATTGCGTGTTCTTCCAGAATGATGCGCGTTTGCTCAGGCAGGGTTTCAAAGCATTTCACCACCTCCAACAAGCTCAAATTTCCTCACAATTTTCTTCAAAGGGCTTTAAAATAGTAAGTGAAACCTAATACACCTCTCCTCTTTTATATTTGGTGTTTCATAAGGAATTTGAAGTGCTTATTGATTTGAAACCCTAGTTTTCATTTCCTTCCCATTTTTCATGCATCATATCCATATTCGTCCCTAAACACATTTAAGTCATAAACACTGTTAAATCCTAGGGTTTTCATAGAACTAGGTTTTCATTTACATTCACTCCCTCCATTTACCTAAGTTATCCCTTTCACCTCACATTCTCTTCATCTCATTCCATTTACCCTAGGGTTTCCAAAGCCTTCAAATTCAAAATATCTGAAGAGGAAGATAGAAGTGTCAGTGAGGAACAAACACCAAAGAAGAAATCATGTAAGAAAGGAGGGAAAAATAATCAGATATGAACCAGAAACCACAAAAGAGCTCATGGCTTCTCCCCTAACTGTGTCATGTTTTAAACATGTCGGTTGTTTTAAGTTTTGTGAGAAAGTGCAGCAAATCCAGTATCACCCTATGTTGACAAGGTTGTTAATTACCAATCTTCATGATAGGCAGGTAACTCTTGCTGGGGTTACTTTCACCATGTCTACTAATTCCATTGCAGCTGCTACAGGGATCCCTAATATGGGAGAGAAATGGTTTAAACAAGGAAACCTTGATCAGAGCTACTATGAACCATATCTCAAACCCAGATACAAGGATGACAAAAATACCATTTTCCCTTTCTCTCATCTTCTTGACCGATATGTCCCTATGATGAAAATAATCATGAAATACTTCACCTGTGAGGGGAGGTTTTCTCGACTCTATTCATATCATATCTGACTCCTCATGCACTTCACTAGGGTCAGAATGCTTCACATACCCTACTATCTCTCCCGCAACATTGACAAGATGGCATACATTGTACAAAAGAGAGATTACAATCATCAAATGTAGAGTATTTTTCACCACTCCCTCATCAAGATGATAGTCATGCATTAGCTTGAACAAAAAAACATTCCATGGGACACATTCATAGCAAATGAAGTTTTCACTACCCCACCTAGTCAGCATAAGCATAGTATCTCCTCATCATCTCATCCTCCCATATCCACTCCTCCATCTCAGCCTGCTGCTCATACATCATTACCAAGTCAGTTTCATTTACCCCATGTTGATCCTTCTTCTTCACCTTTCTATAACCCTTCACCATCATCACATCATGATTATGAGTCATCAAGCAGTGAGGAGGACATTGAGGCTACTTGGGCTAATTTAACTGATGTTAAGCCATTACCGAAGACTTATCAGAGAGGCTATAGGCATGTGTTTTCTTCATTTGGAGTGAAAGGGGCCATTTCTTCTTCATCAACAAAACAGGTGGACAAAGGCAAGGAAAAGGATAAAGAGCCAATCATTGATGAACATGAGAACAAACATGAAACAGAGCATGAGTTTCAGCTGATTGACCTAGAAGAGGATGACAAGGGAAAAAAAATTAGTGCAGTAATCAAAGGCAAAGAATCAAATATTAGTGAACTTTAAGCTAATCTTGACAGAGCAAAATATGTGATTGATTTTCTTGAGCAAGAAAATCAGCAGCTGAAGACCAAGCAAGCCATTAATGAGGTAAAGACCATCAAAGCACAAAGAGAGGCAGAAAATTCCAAGGCCTTGCTGGAGGAGACCTTGGAAATATTTGGTGAAATTGATATTGAGGAGGATCAACCTCCAAGACAAAAACCAAAGACTATAGGGCTGAAGAGAGCCTTAGCTCGAGAAAGGCAGAGAGAAGCAAAGTTGGCAAGAGCAGCTCACACCAAGTGAGCTGCTTGCCCTAGAGATTAGCAAAGATAGAGAACCATGGCTTGATAGAGCCAATATACATTTGGAGAGGTTGCTATAGAAGGCCAAAAAGGACAATGAATCATTGAGGACAAGAGTCAAACTTCATGCACGGAAAGAGAGAATTGCATTGGCCAAGCTCAAAAGAGCCAATGCTAAGATTGAAAGTTTGACTAAGCAAGGGAAGAAGGAGAGATTATATATACTTGATGAGGTGTCTCTTCATGGCTCAAGCACTTGATAAGTAGGTACCCTCACAAGTTTTGGCAAATTTTGGCACACTTGGCACTTCAGTGCATTTTGGGATTTTGAGTCTTTTGGGCATGCAAAAATTCTGCCAAAGACGCTGCGCTCTTTTTTAGGGCCTCCAAATGGCAAATGGCCACCACCATAATGTTTGGAGGAGAACTAGTTCCTCAAAAATGCAAAAAACTACCAAATTTTCATGTTTCTGCCTCCTTTTTGATCTAGTAGCTACATGTTTACCAGTATTGGGAGATTGAATTTTTGATAGGCCAAATGAGCATAACTTTAGAAACTGGAGATATATTTGGAAACTAGACTCAGAGAGCTTTCCTATGAGCTATCATTGAGCTGATTTGGACACCGGGAAGGCACCCAAAACTAGCCTTGAACATAGGCCATTTTTTTTGCCTGGGCGCTGCGCGTTTGACAAGGAAAATGCATTTTCACAGTCTACAACAAATTTTGAAGTTTCACTCCAGTTTCACTTTTGCTTTGGAAAATGAAGAAATTACTAATGTAAATGGTCATGATGTAAATGTAATTATCGTGTTTTTACTTTCATCTAAGGTAGATACATTAGGTGAGTCCTCTAGAGGTCAAATGAATCAGTTTCCTCTCTTTTAGAGGCAAATTGTTGGGTCTTCCTAGTCTTCAGTTTCTTGTTTGGCATTAGGTGTAACTGATTCCCGTCTCATGGATTCGACTCCTTGAGGCTAGGGAGAGTGTTTTGAGGTCTATATGATGTATTTTATCAGTCATTGTAATGGTTGGACTCATTTGGAGGTTTGGCTTCTCAAGAGACACACTTTTGTATCAGTTTTGGCCTAGACATTAATCAAATTTGCAACTATTTTTATGGGATCCATGTGTTATAGTGTTTAGTTTCAGTTTCTTCTTTGTGCTCATATGTTAGATTTTTTTGTTTATTTCATTCATCTCATTGCCATTAAGTGAATGTTTTCAAGTTAGATGAAAAAAATCCATAATTGTTATGCTCTGTTTTGGGTAAATATTCACAGTTTGTAATTTCTTCAGTTTAGAAAGAAATAATGAGTTCACCATGCTCTTTCTAGCTCCTCACATGTCTTAATCATCCCATCATCAAAAACCTAAAGTGCTAAACTACTGTACCTACCATGCCCCATACAACACCCTGCAAATCTTGACCTAATTTCCCTGCCCTGACTATTTTACTCCTCCTAATCTAGCAAAATCCTATACAATCAAAATCAAAACCCTGAGCTACTATACCTAGCCTAAAATATTCTTTCCTTAGTCATCTTGGCTGTGATATATATGGAGAGAGCCCTCTCCTTGCCTAGTAGGGCTAGCTACTTAGCTAAGCATGGTTTGAGGTTACCTCGAAATTGCCTTTCTCAACCTGAGGTTCAATCCGAGTGATAACAAGTTCTAGCTTCTTCCTGGCATATTTGGTCACATGCACATAAAAAAATGAGCCAAAAATCTTAAAATATGAAACATCAGGTTTCTTACCAGTAAAAGCCTCTTATGGTGTACTGATGCCAAGTATCCAATGAGGACAACAGTTCTACACAAATACCACTGTGTTGCATGCATCCACCCACAGATGCAACGGTAGGCCCTGATCATGCAAAATCACTCGTGCTGCACCCACAATCATTCTGTTCTTTCTCTTTGTGACCTCATTCTACTGTGGGTTATGAGGTGTAATCAGTTCTCTTTGAATTCCTTCTTTGCTACAGAAGTTCTTAAATTCATTGGAGATGTGCTCACCACCATTGTCGCTCCTAAGAGCCTTCACTTGATTCCCTGTCTCTTTCTCCACTAGTGCTTTGAACTCAAGAAACTTTAAGAATGTATGATATTTCTTATGCATGAAGTAGATCCAACACTTTCGAGAAAAGTCATCAAAAAATACCAGATAGTACTTATGCTTTACTGTCGAAGCAGTAGAGAATGGTCCACACATGTCTGAGTGAACTCTCTCAAGGATTTCTGAAGCTCAGTTCTCCTTCTTTGAAAGGTGGCCTTTGCAATCTTCCCCATAGTACATCCCTTGCATGTGTCTGATTGTGCAATTGCACCCTTGGGAAGACCCATAGAAATCTATTGCATGACATTTAAGGCTCCGTGTTGAAGATGGCCCAACCTCCTATGCCATAACTCACCCTCATCTCGGCTCACCACTTTGTCCGCCTTACCCATCAATGTTGTGCAACCATCTACATCAAGTTTATAGAGATTCTTAACTCGAATCCCAATATTCTTGGCTTGACCTATTTTTTGTGTTGTAGGAAATATTTTCCTTCATTGAAAACAACATCATAGCCTCTATCCTCAAACATTGCAACTGAGACTAAATTTTTATTCAAGCTTGGTACATGCACTACATCTTTTAATTGAAAGGGTTTACCTGACTGTCTCTTGAAGGTAATGGTACCAATCCTGGTAGCACTGTACCGCCCGTCATCACCCATTTTGATATGCATCTAGAGGTCCTTCTCCTTAAGGCTACTGAAAAGTTCCTCATCTCCCGTCATGTGAAAGGAAGCACCACTATCCAAATACCACACCGATCCCATTGCACTTGACACCATGCATGCAATGAGCGATAATTCAAGTTCAAATTGCGAGGCCAAAGCCTCACTAGCTACAGATCTTGAAGCCTTCTTGTTCTTCTTCTTTTGTGGACAATTAGTGGAATAATGTCCATGCTCGTGACAGTGAAAACACTTCACTCTGGACATGTTGCGCTTCTAGCCATCTTTACCGGACTCATATTTTGAATGGAATTTCTTTCCTTTCCCCTTCTTCACCTTGGTAGCCAAATCACAACCTTCTTCATCTTCAATCTTAGATGAAGATCCATCTCTGGTATTTCATCTGAACTCTTCTTGCACCAAATCTGACCAAAGTCGTTCCCAATCTAGCAGCTTTTCCCTTCCATTGACAGAGTCCTGATAACTTGCCAACTCTTGGGAAGTCCTAGAAGAGCTAGGCTCACCAAATCATCATCAGTGACAGTAATGCAATGCTCCCAAGCTCATCCCGACATTGGACAAACTTTGTAAAATATTTTGGCATGGAGTCGCCTTTCTCCATTTTTATTTTCTTGAGTTTGTCCTTTAATGCCAGTTTCCTATGATCACTGCTGCTCTGAAATAGATCTATCAAAGAATTCTACATTTCATATGGTGTCGATTTTCCATGGAGACTTGAGACAATGTGGTCTCGTACTCCCTCCAGTAAGATTCTCCTCGCCTTTGCAACCTTCTTTTTCCAGGCATCAAGATTTGCAGCATCTGTCACAACGGGTTTGGGAATGTCATTATCAGTGAATTCCTTCAAGCCATTGTCTTCGAGCACTCCCTCCATTCTATCTTTCCAAGAAATATAGTTAGATCTCCCCTCGAGTGCATACTCCAATCTCAAGCCATTGAAATCCATTTCGATCCTGAATCGCTTGTCACACCAAGAATGTCTTCTGCAAATTCGAATTCTATTCAGTCACAAAATCAACTTCTTATTTACTATAGTAATTTCGTGAGATCTGATACCATGTAGAAATTATACAACATATATGTATATCTTGGATTCAATCTGATCTAACAATGTACAAAATCTAGATACTAAATCGCTTCTACAAATCAATTGCGGAAATTAAACACAATCTCCAATTACATGAAGCAAAGAAAGAATCAAATCAAACCACAACATAGATAATTTATTGGGGAAAGTTTGCTGCTCAAAACCCCATTATATTCTATTTCATATTCAACATGGATACATGAAACAAATAAAATTCCCTCTTCTCACAAGAGTCTCCAACACTCATCTAATTATCTCACACTGCCCTTGACAAAACTGGCCAACACTTAGCCAATTCTCAGCCTTTAAACAACCTGTCTTTCTTGCGCAATTCCTGATGAATGAAATCCCTAAAGAATAGGAATTTTGGCCTTCCTAAAATACGCAAGGATCACGGGAAATCCAATGGGTGTTTGGTTGCATGGGTGCAACCCAATAATCCTACAATTGATAGTTAACATCCCTTTCACCTTTGTCTAAACTAGGTCTCGACTGGAACTGACATGCATGCATCTAATAATAGTAAATCATCAGTTGCATGTTAGATCACTAATTGTGAATTAAATAATATTTAATTCACTTGATCTCTCACTAGTGTAACAATCAGTTAGAACTAGCTCAACTGACTTTAACTCACCTAATTGAGTTAACTGATTACTCATGCATTAAACTAATGCACCAACTGCACTTCGAACTTTGTTACAACTAGAATTACTGTGCATGCTGTAGAAATTTCAATACTGTGATATATTTCCAGATTCTCCTGATCTAAAAATTATATGCCACTGTTAAATACATAATCCTTCACTTAATTCTTTGCGGAAATTTAATCGCTAATTGCAAATACATGAAGAAAAAACAATTGCACATAACAAGATGTTTTTACCAGGAAAGCATAAATCTAAAAACCCCAAATCTCATATATTATGTATATCATGGATCATGAAACAATCTCATACAAAACTCTAATCCAAGAGCTCTTAGTACAATGCACAATCATCTCACACTATCATACAAAAATTGGTTCACATGTGCACCAATTTACTGCCTCCTGACAGCCTGCCTCCATTGCGCAATCCCTGATAAAGAAGATCCCTGAATGAATTCGACCTTGCCTTGCCTTGACTGCGCAATCCTCATTGGCATCTCAAATATGTGTGTAGTTGCAATAAATTTACCACTATAGTCACAACAGATAGTCAAACTGTCCCTTTCACCTATCTCTCCACTAGGTCTCCACTGGATCTGACATGCATGTAGTTAATAGTAGTAAATCTTCAGTTGCATGTAAGATCACTCCTTGTGAATTAATTTAATATTTAATTCAATGATCTCTCACTAGTGTATCATTAGTTACAACTAGCACAACTGAGTTTAACTCACTTAACTAAGTTAAACTATTTTACAACTCACATAACTACACATCCAACTTTGTTACAACTTTGTATCACTCAGTTACAACGAATTCCACTTTGCATGTCCCACCAACCAACCTTGGAACTCGTAATTCCTTCAAACTGGTTTGCCACATTAGTTAACTGAAATCAAGTGCTTCAAGAGAATAGATTATTATTTATTGTCTGATTATTATTAAGAGCTACTAATAATCGACATGCATTCTATTTTTAGACATGCGATCTATAAATAGACTTCACCCATGCATATAAAAATAGAAACTCATCTATAAATAGAATTTTCTCAACCATCTATAAATATAATCCTGCTATAAATATATTTTTCTCAACATACTAAAAATAGACATACACCTAAAAATAGCCTGCGGGCCCCACCTAGTGTAGGTGCTTATTTTTCACTAGGATCATGATCTTGTCTAATCTCAACACTCCCTCTCAACAAGAAAGGGATTATCCTTCACCCCGATCCTGCCTATATGGTATTCGAATTTGCTCATAGTGAGCACCTTTGTCAAAATATTTGGATCCTGATCTTCCGTAGGAATGTACTGAAGCAACATGATCTTTGGCTGCACACAATCTCTGATATGATGATACCACATATCTATATGCTTAGATATATCATGAAACATATGATTAATCGAGAGTTTAATGCAAATTTTATTATCACAATGAATCACTATAGGATCTAAATGAGAACAAAACAAACCAACCAAGATCATCCTCATCTAGATAGCCTCACATGCAGCTTGAATTGCTGCCATGTATTCCGCTTCCGCTAAACTGAGTGCCACGGATCTCTATTTCCTGCTGTACCAAGAAATAGCTGTAGATCCGATGCTAAAAACCCCTCCTCATGTGCTCTTTCTTTTCGTTGGGCTGCCTACCCAATATGCATCCGTGAAGCCCTGCAACTTCACCTCATTCATCTGTCTGTACCATAAGCCATACTCAGATTTACCCCTGAGATATCTCAAGACATGCTTGCCCACCTTCAAAAAGAGCTTGGTAGGCTTAACCATCGCTTGAATAATATGGTTCACCGCATAGCATATGTCTGGTCTTGTATTAACTAAATACATGAGCGAACCCACCAACTGTCGATAGATAGTAGCATCTACTACCTCTGCCGATGTAGCATCCTCTTTCCTCCAATTTCCTGGAAGAGGAGTATCCACAGGCTTGCGTTCCTCCATGTGAAACTTACCGAGTATATCCCTTACATACTTTCCTTGAGACACAAACATTTCACCATCTCGCTGCCATATTTCCAATCAGAGGAAATAGTGAAGGAGGCCCATATCATTCATCTCAAACTCCTTTGCAAGGTCCTCCTTGCATGAGTGTATCGGCTGTTCATCACCAGTCAATATTAAATCATCAACATAAAGAAAACTGATTAAAAGCTTACCCTCCACCAAAATCTGGTATAGGTTTGCATCCGCCTCACTCTTGGTGAAGCCAAGTCTAGTGAAATAGCTGTCGATCCGAGTGTACCAAGCACGAGGTTCTTGCTTCAGCCCATACATCGCTCTTTTGAGTCTGCACACATGCGAATCACTGCTGAAGATCTCAAATCCTTCAGACTGCTCAATGTACACTTCTTCCTCAATGATCCCATTAAGGAATGCAGTCTTCACATCCATCTGATGAATGTGCCAACCCATCCGCGCTGAGAGATCAAGGATGGTCCTTATGGAAGAATACCATGTGACAGGTGCAAAGGTTTCTTCATAATCAATCCCCTCGATCTGTGAGAAGCCCCAAGCCACAAATATTTCATTATACTTATAAACACTCCCATCAACAGCTTGCTTTACCTTGTAGATCCATCTTGAACCTACCACTGATTTATCAACCGACCTTGGAACAATTTCCCAGGCACTGTTTTTGACAATGGAGTCATACTCCTCCACCATTGCATCTACCCATGTGGGCTCCTGCACTGCTTCCTGAAAGGAATATGGCTCTATCACAATACATTTTCTCATGAGAGCCATGTATCCAGTGAATCGGTCAGGAGACTGTCTCTGTCTGCGCTGTGAAGTAGGGACTCCTACATTCTGTGCCACATCAAGCTTTAGCCTCTCAGCTTTTGTGGTATGCCTTTTGCTTGTTATGATGTTTGGCTGTGTGTGAGTGGACTCCTCCACTCCATGATCCTCCTCCTATGGATGATCCACATCTAGAGGCTCATCTTTGGGAACCAAAAGTTCCTCCTCTACATGAAAGTATAACTCCCTCTCAAGCGACAACTTCATGGCTTTCTCCTCATTGAATTTTATATCCTGTCGCACCATAGTCATTCGACTGTTTGGCAAATACACACAATAATTATGGGGTGTTTCTGTGTACCCCACAAATATCCCAACTTCAGCAGTCAGCTCCAGCTTCTTCATGGTGTTCTTGGTCACATGCATATAAATAGATGAGCCAAAGATATTAAAGTGAGAAACATCCGGTTTCTTACTAGTAAAAGCTTCTTCAGGGGTACTCATGCTAAGTAATCTATGTGGACAATGGTTTTGCACATAAACCGTAGTGTTGCATGCTTCCACCCACAAGTGCATTGGTAGGCCTTGATCATGTAGCATAGCTCGTGCAACACCAACAATCGTTTTGTTCCTCCTCTCCGTGACCCCGTTCTTCTGTGGGTTATGAGGTGCATAATTTCTCTCTGAATTCCTTCTTTTCTACAGAAGTCTTTGAATTCACTCGAGATATATTCACCACCATTATCACTCCGCAGAGCCTTCACTTGCTTCCCCGAATCTTTCTCCACCAATGCTTTAAACTCACAGAACTTTGAGAATGTTTGATCCTTCTTCTGCATGAAGAAGATCCAACATCTACAAGAATAGTCATCAACAAAAATAACATAATACCTGTGTTTTGCTATTGAAGCAACTGAGAATGGTCCACAGAAGTCCATGTGAATTCTCTTCAGGATCACTGAAGCACGGTTCTCCTTTTCATGAAAGGTGGTCTTCATAAACTTACCCATAGTACATCCCTTCAACTGATCTAACTGCGCAAGTTTAGCCTTGGGAAGTCCAGTAGAAATCTGCTGCAAAATCTTCAGGGCACCATGGTGAAGATGACCCAATCTCCTGTACCATAATTCGCCCTTATCCCGGCTCACCACTTCTTCTTCTTTGCCCACCATTGTAGCGCAACCATCTACCTCCATCTTGTATATATTCTTGACTCGAATCCCTATCTTCTTGGTTTGACCCATTGTTTTATGTTGCAGGAAAGATTTTCCATCGCTGAAAACAACGTCATAACCTCTGTCCTCCAACATCGCGACTGAGACCAAGTTCTTATTTAGACCTGGAAAATGCATAACATATTTTAGTAGAAATGATTTACCTGACTCCCTCTCAAAGGTAATGGTACCAATGCCAGTCGCACTGTATCATCCATCTTCGCCCATCTCTATATGCATTTGGAGATATTTCTCCTCCAAGTCACTGAAAAGCTCCTTATCTCCCGTCACGTGGAAGGAAGCACCAATATTAAGGTACCACACCAATCCCATTGCACTAGAAACCAAGCATGCGATCAAAGAGAAATCAAGTTCAAATTGCGAGGCAAGGGCCTCACCAGCTGCAGCTCCAGCAACCTTCTTGTTCTTCTTTTTTTGTGGGCAGTTAGTGGCGAGATGCCCATGTTCGTGACAATGAAAACACTTCACCTTGGACAAATCCAGCTTCTTGCCTTTAGCCTCAGATTTTGAGTGGAATTTCTTCCCCTTCCCTTTTCTTGCTTTCGCAGTCAAAGAACAATCCTCTTCATCATCATGCTTTGATGAAGATCCATCCCTGGTGTTTCGCCTGAACTCTTCCTGCACTAGATCCGACCATAGTCGTTCCCAATCTGACAACTTTTCTCGTCTGTTGACAGAGTCTCGATAACTATGCCAACTCTTAGGAAGTCGCAAGAGATCCAAACTCACAAAATCATCATCAACGACTATGATTTCCACACTCCCCAATTCATCCCGACATTGGACAAACTTTGTGAGATACTTTGGAATACTGTTGCCTTTCTCCATCCTGATTTTTCTGAGTTTATCCTTCAGCGCCAATTTCCTATGGTTGCTGCTGCTTTGGAATATATCCGTCAAATCCTTCCACATTGCAAATGGAGTGGCTTTCCCATGAAGGCTTGAGACAATATGGTCTCGCACACCTTCCAACAAAATCCTTCTCGTCTTCGCTACTTTCTTTTGCCAAGCGTCAAGTAATGAAACATTCATCGAAGTGGGCTTAGGAACATCACTGTCAATGAATTCCTTCAAGCCATTATCTTCAAGCACTGCCTCCATCCTATCCTTGCATGCAATGTAGTTCGAGCTACCCTCGAGTGCATACTCTAACCGCAAACCATTGAAAGCCATTTCGATGTTTACTCAACTGTCGCACTAAGAAATTCTTGCAGCAAATTCGAATTATTTCCACCAACAAAACTTAGCTACTGCTTCAATATTGCAATCTTCTCTGCTCTGATACCATGTAGAAATTTTAATAATGTGATGTATTGTCAGATTCTCCTGATCTAACAATTATATACCACTGTTAAATACAAAATCCTTCTACTTAATTATTTGTGGAAATTTAATCGCCAATTGCAAACACATGAAGAAAAATCAATCGCACATAACAAGATGTTTTTACCGGGAAAGCGTAAAGCTAAAAAGCCCAACTATCATATATTATGTATATAATGGATAATGAAACAATCTCATACAAAACTCTAATCCAAGAGTTCTCAGTACAATGTACAATCATCTCACACTGCCATACAAAAATTGGTTCACACATGCACCAATTTACTGCCTCCTTATAGCCTGCCTCCACTGAACAATCCATGATAAAGAAGATCCCTGAATGAATTCGATCTTGCCTTGCCTTGATTGCACAATCATCATTGGCATCTCCAATATGTGTATAGTTGCATTGAATGCACCACTATAGTCACAACAGATAGTCAAACTGTCCCTTTCACCTATCTCTCCACTAGGTCTCCACTGGATCTGACATGCATGTAGTTAATAGTAGTAAATCTTCAGTTGCATGTGAGATCACTCGTGAATTAATTTAATATTTAATTCACTGATCTCTCACTAGTGTATCATTAGTTACAACTAGCACAACTGAGTTTAACTCACTTAATTGAGTTAAACTATTTTACAACTCACATAACTACACATCCAACTCTGTTACAACTTTGTATCACTCAGTTACAACGAAGTCCACTTTGCATGTCCCACCAACAACCTTGGAACTCGTAATTTCTTCAATCAACTGGTTTGCCACATCAGTTAACTGAAATCAAGTGCTTCAAGAGAATAGATTATTATTTATTGTCTGATTATTATTAAGGGCTAATAATAATCGTCATGCATTCTATTTTTAGACATGCGATCTATAATTAGTCTTCGACCATGCATCTAAAAATAGAAACTCAATTCTAAATATGATTTTCTCAACCATCTATAAATAGAATCCCGCTATAAATAGATTTTTCTCAACATTCTAAAAATAGACATACACCTAAAAGTAGCCTGTGGGCCCCACCTAGTGTAGGTGCTTATTTTTCACTAGGATCATCATCTTGTTGAATCTCAACACATGCCTCACCAACTACCCTCAACTCTAAATTCATGAGCTAATTGATTTTATCACACTCAGTTAACTATTACAAGTGATTTTGAGATAAGATTACATTTTATTGTCCATTTTAATTAAGGGAAAATTAAAATAGACACTGCACCAAATTTAGCCCACACTACTGTAGGTGCTGCTAAGACCTGTTGGTCCCACACTAGTGTAGGTGCTGCTAAGAACTGTTGGTTCCACACTAGTGTAGGTGCTGCTTGGACCCATTGGTCCCACAGTAGTGTAGGTGCTGCAATTTCTTGTTGGACTTCAACATAGATTTCTTATTCTCATAGATTTCATTAGATTAAGTCCGATTTCAATCATGCAAGTATGTGTATAGATCAAATTTTCTTTTCATGCAAGAAGATTATATTTATTTTCATTCCTAGATTAAAAGATTAATTTTCAAGAGATTTTGTGCACGTTCATATTAGACAACTTTTGTGAATAGGATTTGAATTTCCTTTCATAGATTAAGTTTTTCCTTTATATAGATTGATTTCAGTTTCCTTATGTTTTTGGTTTGTCATCATTTGATTTCGTAGTTAGATTAATCTAAATTGAAGGTTAATTTCTAGCATATATAGTGCATGCATGCTTCGCAAGTTTTACGAAACCCCTGGGTTGAAAATTAAATGATAGATAATTAATTTTCCTCAACAAGCTACATGAGATGGAATGGACAGTAAAACAAATTCAATAGAACATCAAAGTAGCTCAAGACTGCCAGAAGAGTTATGCAGACAAGAAAATAATTCATAGGGAATTTAAGATTGGGGATCATGTGTACTTGAGGATCAAACCTTGCAAGAGTACCTACACATTGACAATTGTGCTAAGTTAGCACCCCGATACTGCGGACCCTTTGAAGTTTTGGAACAAGTGGGCCCAATAGCTTATAAATTGGCTCTACCTAGTCATATTAAAGTTCATAATGTTTTTCATGTATCATTATTGAAAAAATATGTTCATTATCCTTCTCACGTGGTTGACTGGACTTTGATACAGGTGGAAACAAAAGGGGAATTTCTTCCAGAGCCACTTCATATATTGGAACGAGAAGAAACCGTGCTCCAGAATAGAACAATAACTACGGCGAAAGTGTAGTGGAAGCACTTTACACATGAAGAAGATACATGGGAGCGAGAAGAAAATATGAAGGAAGAGTTTCCAGCGTTGTTCAAAGAATAATCAGAGTTATTTGCTAACACTGAGGACGATGTTTTTGTTTTAGCGAGGGACTATGTAATACCCCTGATTTACAAATTTTATATTATGGAAATAATGCCAAGGTCTAGGTGGACCTATGGAACAATTATGTTGTTGAAAAAAATATTTTAAGTTAATAATTAAATATGAAAGAAATGGCAATGTTGTAAAGACAGAGTAATTGAGATCAGGAAATTATTATCCACGAGGATATAATAGAATTTCAAAACTTTCCCAAAATTCTCCAGAATATTCTTGGAGAAAAATAAATAAATAATTAAATTAGATGGGAGAAAAATATCTAATAAAAATACCCATTAAAGCGGAAAGTTATTGGGAAGAGGTAAGAAAAACTTTGCTGAGGAAAAACAAGTTTTAAAGTAATATTTTGTGGAAAAAACAAAAAAAAGCCCAGGCTATGGGAAACAACCCATAATAACGGGACACCATTATGGAAATTTGCTGAGGGAAATTGGGCTTAAAAGTTTCCTCACTAGTGTGAAAAGAGGTTATGAACACTGGGGAATATTGGTCTCTACTCGGGGGAGAGCTCTGAGGAGCAGCTCATGGTTGGGAGGAAAATTCGTCTTTGCAAATTAGTATGTTGTTTGTTGAGGTTTTCTATTAAACTTCTGATGTTGTAGAAATATCTAGATAAGAATTTCGGTCTAAAGGAATAGGCAAAATTTCACCTTGAAGGTATGAAATTGTAGTATGATAATAGTTTATATCTGTTTCTGATATAAACCTTATTAGAAAAAAGTTTTAATTCCTTTTATGTACTGTTGGTATGTAAGTAGTTAATAAAAAAACTCAGTAATTAGTCATGTGTATTGTACAGTGTCCACACTGTAATTAAATACAGCGAAGATCCCATTTTTCTTACACAAACTAAGATTACTGAAAGCATATAAAATTAGACTCTATGAAATTACAAACCCAAGGGGGTTATTTTCAGATAAACATTTCTATGTAGATATGCATAAAATAATTACAGTAAAGCAATTCAATAATCAAGTACAAGAAAGTACAAAAAAATGTAGAGGTAAAAGATTAATACATGCAACAATTATTAGTAAAGCACCAAGTGGGCCAACATTATAAACAAGAGAATTCTGGAAAATTCATATAGTATATTAAAAAAAGAGAAACTGGGAGAGGCATTACACCTTTGAAAATTTGAAGCAGTTACATGAATGTGATTACTCAAAATTCTAAATATCAAATACCTAGATTGTCTATGTACAAAAATTCTCAAAGATCCTTGAGAATCTCACTGTCATATATATCTATGTGACTAATTGAAATTTGAGAAATATTACATCAATATAAATTATTATCAAAGACCAAGCATGGCCTTGACAAATAAACTCTAAGAACGCTGAACTAAGCTAGGTGCCAGAAGAGGAGCCCTGATGGAACAACATGCAATGGTAAGCATGGAGGGAATAGGTAGAAATTGTGTCATGCAAATCAATGAAAATGTATGAGATCATACCTGCAAAATGTTATACGAGAATTAGAAGACAAATCAAATAGATTAATAAACTGCTTTACGCTATTCAATACATAAAGATGACACACCTATGTATACTAGACCATCGTTGATTTTTTTCATTTGTACATACAGATTGAGAATGTTGTAAGTAATATTTTTTTAAAATATGTACATAAGAAATTACTAAATACAAACTGGATAATAATTGATAAATTGGACTAACCTGAAGAGGAGAGGATGTTCACTTCTAGATCACTAGTCCAGATCTAAGTAAAAGAGGTAACCTGGGTGATATTAATCCATATTAAAACTCAGATAATGAATTGAAAGAAATGCAAAAGGTAAAAAATTATAAAATTATGCATAGCAGTAAGTGAAATATGATTAATTGATAATTAAAAAGGATTATGCCAAAACTCAACACGACAACATGCCTGCGTTAGTAGACTGCATGTTATCTTAAGGGGCAGAACCTCAGCACAGGGTACACGTCTTTTATAAGCAGCGTAAATGAAAAGGGTGTTGAGATTCAACAAGATGATGAGTTTAGTGAAAAGAGTCGTCTTCACTAAGTGGGCCTGCAGGCTATTTTTGGCGCAAAGTCTATTTTTAGACATGTCGATCATATTCTATGAGTTGCAAGATGCTATTTGTGGATGGTTGGTCAAGTTGGAAAAATAGACGGACTTCTATTTTTAGACATATTAGGCGGAGTCTATTTTTAGATTGCCAGTCTAAAAATAGATATGTCGAATATTTTTAGCTCTTAATAATATTTGGACTCTAAACATTATCTTATTCTCTTGGAGCACTACAGTTAAGTGCATAGATGTGGCATAGTAGCTGACAGAAGGAATTACGCTATTCTTGAGGGTTTACTGGAGCTATTGCATGGAGGACTTCAGTTAGAACTCACGTGATAGAGTTTGGTGGATTTGGAGAAGTAGTTGGTGGAGTTGTATTTAGTTTAACTCAGTTAGACTCAGTTGAGCTAGTTGTATCTAGTCTAACTGATTGATACAATAGTGAGAGTGGTGTGAATTAATTAGTTCACTAAATAATAACTCATTAATCAACTGAAGAATACATTAGTTAACTACAGTGCATGGCAGTTTCAGTGGAGACCAGTGGAGAGATAGGTGAAAGAGCAAGTGTGACTATCAGTTGTGAATATAGTGATGCATTGATTGCATCCAACACTCAGTGGAGATGCCTATGAGGATTGTGTGAGCAAGGCTAGAGCCATTCGAGTTCATTCAAAGCCATTCTTCAGTAGGGATTGCGCAGTAGAGGCAGGCTAGCAGGTGGCAAAGATTGGTGCATGGATTTGCAAGATCGGGCTTGATTAGTATGTAGCGATTGTATTGTACTGAGAGCTTGATATGATCAGCTTTGTATGAGGATTGTTACATGATCTCTATGACATATATTATATACATATAGTTGGGGTTTTCAGCTTCAGGCTTTCCCGTTAAACAACTGTGTTAATGTGTGTGAATTTTTATTGTTTCATGTGTGCATTGCAATCTTGATTTAATTTCCGCAAATGATCAATGGTGGAATAAATTCTGTATTTTGCATGAAGTTAAAATAGTGTGAGATCAGGAGAATCTTGGACATATAACACATAATTTATATAATTTCTACATGGTATCAGAGCATTGTTGATTGAAGATTGCAATTGTGAAGTGAGTTTGTGCTGGTGGACAATTCGAATTTGCTGCAGGAGTTTCTTAGTGCGACAGTTGAGTATACATTAAAATGTGTTTCAATGGGTTGCGGTTGGAGTATGCACTCGAGGCAAAATCTAACTACATAGCCTGGAAGGACAGGATGGAGGCAGTGCTTGAAGATAATGGCTTGAAGGAATTCATCGAGAGAGATGTTCCTAAGCCCACTTCAGCGGATGCTGCAGTACTTGACGCATGGCAAAAGAAAGTAGCAAGGACGAGGAGGATTCTGTTGGAAGGTGTGAGAGACCATATTGTCTCAAGCCTTCATGGGAAAGCCACTCCATATGCTATGTGGAAGGCTTTGACAGATTTTTTTCAGCAGAAGCGACCAGAGGAAGTTGGCGCTTAAAGAAAAGCTCAGAAAAATAAAAATGGAGAAAGGCGACAGTATTCCAAAATACCTCACGAAGTTTGTCCATTGCAAGGATGAGCTGGGAAGTGTGGGGGTTACTGTTGATGAAGAAGACTTGGTGAGCTTGGCTCTCCTTAGGCTTCCGAAGAGTTGGCATAGCTACGAAGACTCTGTCAATGGACAGGAGAAACTGCCAGGATGGGAGCGACTTTGGTCGGATCTTGTGTAGGAGGAGATAAGGCGGTGTATCAGGGATGGATCTTCATCGAAGAATGAAGATGAAGAAAATTGCGCGTTGGCTGCCAAAGAAAGGAAAGGGAAGGGGAAGAAAAATCCTTCTCAATCTGGTGCGAAAGGCAAGAAGCAGGACTTGTCCAAGGTGAAGTGTTTTCACTGTCACCAGCATAGGAATTTCGCCACTAACTGTCCACAAAAGAAGAAGAATAAGCAGGCTGTTGGATCTGCAGTTGGAGAGGCCTTAGCCTCATAGTTTGAGCTGGATTTTTCTTTGATCTCTAGCATGGTGTCTAGTGCATTGGGATTGGGGTGGTACTTTGATAGTGGTGCTTCCTTTCACATGACGGAAGATGTGAACCTTTTCAGTGACTTGGTGGAGAAAGATCTCCAGTTGCATGTTGAGTTGGGTGACAATGGACGATACAGTGCGACCGGCATTGGTACCATTACCTTTCAGAGGGAGTCAGGTAAACTCATTCTTTTACAAGATGTAGTGCATGTTCTAGGTTTTAAGAAGAATTTAATCTCAGTTGCAATGTTAGAGGATAAAGGGTATGATGTTGTCTTTAGTGAAGGAAAAGTTTTCCTTCAGTACAAAGCAACAAGACAAGTCAAGAAGGTTGGGATTTGAGCGAAGAATCTCTACAGACTTGAAGTAGATGGGATTTCTACGGAGCTTCCTACTGTTGGGAAGTGCAATAAAGACATGCAATTGAAGCTTGAGAGGGAGCTGGATTTGCATGCAAGTAAGAGTGAACCTCGGGATGTGGAGCATCCACAAGATGAGGATCATGGAGTGGGAGCAACCATTCATGCAGAGAAATTTCATGCCAGATGGGCAGAGGGAGTGCATACAGCTATACCACCAGGTGAGAGGTGGGGCGACATGCATGAGTAATCCCAAGAGGAGATTTCTGGGCAGGATTCATTGAGATGGTGTGGATCTCATGAATTGAACCTGGCTACGAGGTTCCCATAGAGCAGCAATAGCATGATTAGTTGGATTGATGCAAGTAGATCAAAGTGACAGTGTCAGATATTGGAGCGTGGTTCAAAGTTGACAGCAAGTGCAGAGTGCATGGGTGCAGAGTTCAACATCGCAGTGGTTCCTGAAGACATGTGCAGTTGGTACCAGTAGAAGTCGAAGACTCTGATGATATATGCATTAGAGTAATTGAGTTGTTTGGAGCCTTTAAATTTTGGAAGTGTTGCAGCAAGAGTTGCAGAGCAGATGCATGGAGTTGTAGGGCGCTTGCAAAGGTTGCAGGGCGAATGCATGGAGTTGCATGTCACATGCAAAGAAAATCCTTTCTTGTTGAGAGGGATTGTTGAGATTCAATAAGATGATGAACTTAGTGAAAAGAGTCGCCTTCACTAAGTGGGCCCGCAAGCTATTTTTGTCGCAAAGTCTATTTTTAGACTATGTCTATTTTTAGACATGTCGATCATATTCTATGAGTTGCAGGATGCTATTTGTGGATGGTTGGTCAAGTTGGAAAAATAGATGGACTTTTATTTTTATACATATTAGGTGGAGTCTATTTTTAGATTGCCAGTCTAGAAATAGATATGTCAAATATTATTAGCTCTCAATAATATTTAGACTCTAAACATTATCTTATTCTCTTGGAGCACTTCAGTTAAGTGCACAGATGTGGCATAGCAGCTGATAGAAGGAATTACGCTATTCTTAAGGGTTGACTGGAGCTATTGCATGGAGGACTTCAGTTAAAACTCATGTGACAGAGTTTGGTGGAGTTGGAGAAGTAGTTGGTGGAGTTGTATTTAGTTTAACTCAGTTAGACTCAGTTGAGCTAGTTGTATCTAGTCTAATCCGATTGATACACTAGTGAGAGTGGTGAAATTAATTAGTTAATTAATTCACTAAATAATAACTCATTAATCAACTGAAGAATACATTAGTTAACTACAGTGCATGGCAGTTTCAGTGGAGACCAGTGGAGAGATAGGTGAAAGAGCAAGTGTGACTATCAGTTGTGACTATAGTAATGCATTGATTGCAACCAACACTCAGTGGATATGCCTATGAGGATTGTGTGAGCAAGGCTGGAGCCATTTGAGTTCATTCAAAGCCATTCTTCAGCAGGGATTGTGCAGTAGAGGCAGGGTAGCAGGTGGAAAAGATCGGTGCATGGATTTGCAAGATCGGGCTTGATTAGTGTGTAGCGATTGTATTGTACTGAGAGCTTGATATGATCAGCTTTGCATGAGGATTGTTACATGATCTCTATGACATATATTATATACAGATAGTTGGGGTTTTCAGGTTCAAGCTTTCCCGTTAAACAACTGTGTTAATGTGTGTGAATTTTTATTGTTTCATGTGTGCATTGCAATCTTGATTTAATTTCCGCAAATGATCAATGGTGGAATATATTCTGTATTTTGCATGAAGTTAAAATAGTGTGAGATCAGGAGAATCTTGGACATATAACACATAAGTTATATAATTTCTACAAAGGGGAAACATCAGAAGTGTCAATGTAACTACTCTAAACCAAGTGAGTAATAGAACCTCAATGTTGCCATATGAATCTATAAATAAATGTAAACAGAGTAACAAATCATAGAGGCCTAATGCTTATGAATCAAAATCATGAAGAAAAGAGTAAATCAAACTGATATATAACTTAGAAATATCCTAATTATAAATAAAAGTAAGAATGATATAAACAACACAGTGAAGGACCATAAGTTATGGTGAAATATAACCATATATACAAACGTTATGCATAGTAAATAAATACATACATAACTTAGAAAATGTTGTGTGTAAGCACATAATGTGGATAATTGCATAAAAAATAGCATAAGTTCTAAATGAGAACCCAAGGAATTAAATTGAAGAACAAAGGATAGGACTCATGAAATCATCAGAACCATTCAACCTTATCAATACATAAAACACATAAATCTTATGCTCTGGGTAGTACGCTACCATATCATAAAATGAAGAGGTTTAAGATAAACACATTATAATCTTAATAGTAAAGCAATTATAAGAAATTCTAGAAAATACAAGTATCTCTATCATACAACTAGGGGTCAATGTGCATAACAGAGAGTTATTGTGGCTACCCACAGAGATCACATTTCAAGTAAAAAACCCTGATTCTGGGTAAGCAGAATAATCAAAATGCTTGAATGAAACAAAACCAATAATATAAATTAATCAATAGAGAACCTGAGTTGTAAACTGAACCAATCGACACTGAGCCTCATGCTGACACTAAGTTAGGTCACAAAGTCACGCTTACAGAGTCAAGGTGACAAAGTCACGCTGACCCCGGTGATGTGAATGGCATACTGGAACCCAACGAATAATGCAACCCAACAACTCGAAGAAGAATGAGGGGTTTTGCAGGGAAGGGTTCGTGTATACCCACAATGAGAAAATCGAATTCAATCATGGTAGCGTGGCCATTAGACATAGAATTAATAAAAGAGAAATTACAAACTGAAAGTTAAAAACCCCAATGCCAGATTGTTAATATGAAATCTGGAAGGGCAGAGGAGGAAACCCTCACACCATCAACACAAAGAAAAACACTGGATAAATAATTTTCAAATATCACAGACAATCGGAAATCATACAAATGGAATGTGAAATTTCAAACCTAGAAAATTGGGAGTAGGGTAGACACCTTAAAATCTACATACTAACACTACTTTGCTTCTACTTACAAAAACTTAGAAAATTCGAAGTGAACCAGAGAGGAAATTTGAAAGGGGATTACCTTTTCTGTGATGAAGAAGGGCCAGAGGGTTGCATGTTGGTTGAAGGAGTGTCGTTGCAGCACTGGAAGGAGGAGGTACTCGCTGAACATATTTGTATAGAGGGCAGAGGACGCCCTTTGCAAAATGAAAGAAACCCATATCATAGATTTGAAAACAAATTAAAAAAACCATGACCAAATCAGAGGTAAGGATAAAATTGTTTACCTGAAGGGATGACAAGTAATCTAGTCAAAATACTGTGCGTCCTCCCTAAAAAATAAACCAAATCTCATTAGCAACCAAAATGTATAAAGGTTATAGTATACGAGTAAACAAAACGCATAAAAAAATTACCTGTGCGTGCCTGGACAAAAAGCTCTGTGCTGTAGTGAGTTAAACCATAGACCTCACCATAAAAATGGAGGAAATGACGTGCAGGGCCTCTGAAAAACTCATTACAGGTTGAGATATGGAGGCATAGCTCTAGAGTGATAGACAACCATGAAACTCACATCGAAATGTCGAAATTAAACAGAGATAGGTAGGGTAAAACCCTTAGGGTTTTCCCAACTCATCATAACCGTAGATCCATCTTCGTTGAATCCAAATCGTCCGTTGTGACCTCGATTTGAGTGAGAAGTCCATGTGAAGACATGTGACCCTTGCCACATGGAGATCAGCAAGTCATCATGTGGGGTACTCTAATAAATTAGAAATGAAGAATATGGTGGCAACATATAAACCAATGTACCTACCTTATGAAAACCAAAAAATTATGAGTTAAGGGTAGTAAAGTATGTATGTTCTATTTAGATTCATATAGAGATATCTATATTAATATATGGTTTGGAATATGTTTTCAATAAGACCATAGGTTAGAGGGTAGAGGATTTAATTAGAATAAAATTAATATTGTTAGAAGGTAATGGTATGTTAGAGATGAATGAGATGTAGGGTGTGAATGAGAAGGTAAGGGTATGGGAATGTTAAGAGATAGGTTAATGTTAATTATGAATAAGGATTTAAATGTGATAAATTCACTATAACCATAGCATATATGTCATTGGGATAAGATGTTAAAGAGGAATGTGATGGTCAATCACAAAGATAAGTATATATAAATTTTTTTTGGAGATATTACACATTTTGGCACATGGTGTGTATCTTCCTTGTAGTGTTGCTTCTGAAATTTTAATGAATTTACCTAAGGAGTCCCCTATTACCTTTAGGGTTGTAGGAAGCCAATAATCCAGGGGAAGGGAATACAACCTGAACCAAACTAGGACACATGTGAAGGTTTCCTTCTCTGGGGTGAATTTTTCCATCCACGGATGCATATACAACCCAACTGATGCAAAGAAATATGGGTCCCGTCAAAGATCCAATATATATCGTCCATATTAGTAGATACCACTGTGAAGAAACCTTTTGACCCTAACTGTAGCTCTATTTTCCCCCTTGGTTTCAAGTGATGCTAGATCCAATCACACAACACTTTTTCTGTGGGTTAGAGCCCCATGAATTTATCGATGACTGCTAATGTCCTCACACGTTCTCTAAAGGCTTGAGTTTCAGGATCAATGATTAAAGCCGTTGGATCATCATCATTTTTAGATTACATGGTCTTGTGGTTCGTCTTGATTTTTGTTGTTGTTGTGAGTCCGTTGGCTTTCCTATTGGGCCCCTTTATTCATTGATTTTCTGACCTATTCCGTCTGCCTCTTTTGACCCCTATTAGAAAAAATATATATGATAGAGAAATGGAACAAATAAATTATGCTGAAACACAAACACAAAAAACATATAAAACAAGAGAGATACATATATAATGGTTCACCCAATTTGGGCTATGTCCACCCCAAAAAACCAATCCTTCCTTTATATTATCCAGCAAGATGAAGAGACACAACCTACATAAGATTCCCTGCAATATCCTTTACTCTCTCTCACAGTCTCCCTTTTTGTTTTTCACTCATAATACACATATATAATACAAAGCCGCAATACAATACCCTCATACAAAACAAGGGGTTGCCTTCTAGGGAAAAAAACCCTACATTAAACATAACTTCTGTTAGCCACCTATAAAATTTGTTATAGCAAAAGGTGGCTAAGACTTTTTTGAGCCTTCAAAGAACAAATTTTATTGCTAAAAAGTGTTGGCTCTTGAAGACTCTTGAAGGCCTCATGCCTCTGTCTCAAAATCTTCATTTACTATTTCCATTTTATACTAAAATATTCTGCTGATTTCATGAGAAAAGACTACTGAGAAACCATCATTTTCCCCACTTCTCTCACTCAAAACTAACCTTCATTTTCTCCCCTTTTTTCTCCATAAAACTCCTCTATTTTCATGATTACTCTTTTTCCATTCATGAAAATCACCTTTACATAGTTTAAAACTCATTTTTAAACTATACCGAAACCCCCAAATCCATTGAAAACTCTGAAAAAAATTCATAAAAAACAAAGTTTTTTACTAAAGGACTTAAGCCCCCTTGGGCTAAGTTTTAAACCACTTCCCCTCCACATGCCCACACCCTGGAACCAAGCACTAACCCTGTTCGGCGCTTATCGCATCGGAAAGATTCAAGTGCGCAAGTCTTTTGCCATGTTCCGAAAGTTCCGATGCGATTAGCCTTTGTATTTAAGACCCCTGATCATATTATTTTTTCATATAAACCGTGGGCCCACCTTCCGCACTTAAAACATTGAAAATCCATTCCCGATCCGTTTTTTCCTTTGTAAATACAAAAACCCATCTATCCAAAGTTTTGATCTAAAAATCCAAAGTCACGTGTTAATATAAATGGTTTGATTAAAAAGACCCGATCGCGCAATCGCATCGGAAAAATTCAATGGGTTGATTGAAAAGGCCGCATCAAAACTCCCGATGCGATTAAGTCCCATATCCATAAGATCCAGGTCCTTTGTTTTATTTTTAAAAACCAAGCGCAAAGGTCGAAGTCCTTATCGCATTGGAAAAAATTCAATGGGTCGATTGAAAGACCGGGCCCGAAGCTCCGATTGCGATTGGCCCTTGTAATATAAAGCCCCAGGCCCATGGTACTCCATACATCTAGAGGCCCCGCAATCGGGCGCCAGTCACTTCATATATAAATATTCTGCCCCGATCCATAAAAACCTTGGTTTTATTAAAAATTTATGGGTTTTTCATAAAGTATAAGGGTTTTCGCCGGTGCAAAGTTGAAAAGATATTGATCGTTGATCTAAGGCTGATCAACGGCCTGCGCAAAATCGCATCCCAAAGTTTCAATCACATCCCAAAGTTTCAATCGCATCTCAAAGTTTAAATCGCATACATTTGTTTGTTCCCCCGATCGCCCTTCCTTCCGATTCATTTCCCCACCGTTGATCTGATCCTCAGATCAACGGCCAGCGCTCCATCGCATCGCATTTTTCAAATCACTGCTTTTATTTTGTTCCCCCCGATCGCCCTTCCTTCCGATTCATTTCCCCACCGTTGATCTGATCCTTAGATCAACGGTCCGCGCTGCATCGCATCGCAACTCTCCATCTGGTGCATTTGTTTGTTCGCCCCGATCGCCGATCTCCCGATTCAATATCCGCCGTCGATTTCTGTGGGTCTAGTCGCATCCGACGGCTCATATTTAACCCGAGACCCATTTGATATTTAATCCTTTTCTTCCTCTGATAAAGGTTTTTAACCTTGTTTCTTAAAGTTTTTCGCCATTTCTTTGTAAAGTGACCCCTTCGCTTTATCTCCTCCCGATTAAAACCTGATTGTCGATCTCTGCAGATTGACGGATCTGACTTATTCTTTCCCCTACTCTCCTTTTTCTAACCTCTTCTACGCAGATCTCCACCGTTGGATGCTTCCATCCAATGGCTAGGCTCCTCCCACGCCTTCTGAAGTAGTTTTTCCAAAAAACGCAGGATTTTATAATTTTTGTTTATATTTTACAGGGATTAATGGTTTTTTCCATTATATTAAAGGGAAAGCCGAAGGCCAGGAATGACGATTCCCATGCCTTTGATTTATCAAAGGAAACCATTCACGGGCTCTGTTCCATGTCTCGTCATTGCTTCATGAGGCAGTGATGCCATACGAGCCCAGCGTGGCCCTGCACATCGGCAAGACACTGTGTTTTTACAACACGATTTAAATAATATTAGTGTTGAAAACAAGCATAGCAGAAAAGAAGATTGAAGACCAATTTGCGGGGATTATGGCTAAGATGGATTATCAAAAGGCCTAATCCCCCAAATTAAAACACAGTCAAAAGAAAATCATAAGTGTTTAACTGACAGAAAGGCCTCCACCCCCTCAATTGAGGCAAATTGATTCCTCAGCTACCATAGGTGCCACCTGTGCCTTAAAGCATTCAAAACAGAGGCCGAAGTTATTGATCAAATGAAGATATTCGCCTCAACGCAGCCAGAGAGTTACTTCTGCGAGGAACTTAATGCAAAAAATATCTGCAGAGTTACTCCAAACATAACACAGAGCCTTAAAGTCAATAAAATCTCCCACCAAATTAAATCTTAAATGAAAAACAATTAATACAGACAGACCATCTGTAAACTTCTCCATCGAGCCCCTCAAAAGGCTAAGAAGTCATTACTCTGTATTAATTACCTTGAGAGATATTTTATCAGATCTCCCCTCCTCATTCTTCTATAAATACCTATGCAGAAGATAAGAAGCTGTTGGTTGCAGAACTTTGAAATACATCTGAGCTTAAACTTCTGATTGTAAATAGTGTTCACTGGCCCTTGGAGGTCTGCTTGTGATAGATAAGTTAGGCTGAGATGAGTAGATGATTGCTAAACTCAAGCATTGGACTTAAAGCTGTAACTGGTTTGGAGCATTAATACAAGCTGATTTATGGTATCCTGGTCTATGTTGACGGTGATGTTTTTCTACTTGTAACTTGTTATTTTGTTTCTGTTTTCATTGTGTTTCATTTTCTCTTATAAAGAACAACAATGCATAGAGTTAGGACCTACTGTATATCAGTAACCTTCTCTGACTGAAAATATTTATTTATATGTTTTCTTCCAAACTGTGTTATTTGGGAATGATTTAATTCAGTTTAAGCATAGGAATGCTGGCGTTCCCTCGTCTTATTTCCTTAGCTGAATATTATTCTTGAATGTTATGTTTAATATTAGTTAAGTAGAGATGAACTATGGAAGATATGGTGTGCCCTGGTCCTAGTATTATCCCCAAAGACTGTATGAATGTTTCTCTTGGAATGTGTTAAAAGCTGGCTAGTTTAGAAGTACTTACCAGATCTTAGGCCATTCTGTGTTATCTTTGTGTTGGTCTTGAAAGTAACCAAGTAAAGCAGAGCTAGGAGAGGATTTGTGGTGAGCTCGGCCCGCTAGTTTCTACTCCAAAAGTTGCCTTCAAGTTTCCCCTTTGTTTTAAAATGTTTTCTATTGAAAGTGTATCAAAGGCTGGCTAGTTTAAAAGTACTTGCCAGATCCTAGTTTTCTTTTGTTGAAAATGCAGCAAGATGATGGAGCTTAGTGAAATGAAGTCGCCTTCACTAAGTGGGCCCGCAGGCAAATTCTGGCGCAAAATCTATTTTTAGACTATGTCTATTTTTAAACATATGGAGCATGGTTCGAGGATTCCAGTTTGAGATTCTTGAAGTATGTGTCATGTTGGTAAAAATAGATGAGACTCTATTTTTGAGGTCAAAGAGGTCGAAGTCTATTTTTAGACTGCCTCTCCTTAAAACAGGGAAGTCAAATATTATTTACCCTTAATAATATTTAGACTATAAACTTCAGTTTACTCTCTTGGAGCACTTCAGTTCGAGCCTTGGAAGTGGCTCATGCATCCGACAGAGGAATCACGTGGTTCCCAAGGGTTTGATGGCATCATGCATGGTTGACTTCAGTTAGGACTTCAGTGGCAGAAGTTTGGTGGAGTTAATGAGACAGCTAGTGGAGTTGTGTTCTGTTTATTTTAGTTGAACTAGTTGAGATTAGTTTAACTAGCTAATCAATTAGTTATGAGTGGAGTGAATTAAATATAATTTAATTCATTAATTAGTAACTCATTATTCAACTCAAGAACACATCAGTTCACTACAGTGCATGATCAGTTCAGTGGAGACCAGTGAAAGAGGTAGATGAAAGGGTGGAGTTAGCTATCAGTTGTGACTATACTGTTTCTATTTGCAACACACAGATAGGTGGAGTAATCCCATGATGATTGTGCAGTTCAGGCTGGTGGTTTATCTATATAAAGAGGCCATCCCATAGCATTGAAACATGCAATAGAGGCAAGGCAATTGGCGGTGAGTTTCGAACCAGTAACCTGTTCAAAACTGAGCTAGATTGTGAGTAACTGTATGAGAAAGTACTGAGTACTTGTGAGGAGTATTGTACTGAGTTAGTTACTTTATTTCTCCATTATAATATACACAATAGCTGCGGGGTTTTCAGCTATAAGCTTTCCCCATACATACTGTGTTAATGTGTATGATGATTTGATGTGTTATCGCTTGATTTTATTTCCGCATGTTTGATGATCTGAGTGGAAGAGATTATGTATTGCATATAAATTCGAATTGTATGTGATCAGGATAGTCTCGGTGGATAATTGATCATTATTCAGCAAATTTCTACATGGTATCGGAGCTATTGAAGCAGAGATTGATCATCACAGTGATTACAAACTTATTTCGGTAGACAGAGTCTGCATGCGGGCCAGGTAGCCTCCGGATTCATCTTTCTTCGAAAAGTGAAAGGTCTGGTAAATGCCCCTTGCAGTCAATCTCTGTGCTAGAAATAATTTGTTCTCACAGATCTAGAGCGGTTGAGCTTTGAGGTGGAATTCGAAATTTTGCAGCAGTTTTGTTTTCTTGGTGCCGGTGTTGAAAATGTCTTTCAACGGTTTGAGACTCGAATATGCTCTTGAAGGCAGTTCGAATTATGTTGCATGGAAGGATCGCATGGAAGCAATATTAGAAGATAATGGTCTAAAGGAGTTCGTATATACAGATGTCCAAAAGCCCACTGATCCTACTGAAGTCGATGCATGGCAAAGGAAGATGGCGAAATGTCAAAGGATCCTGTTGGAGGGCGTCAAGGATCATATTGTATCCAGCCTGCATGGAAAGGTTTCTCCATTTCTAATGTGGAAATCTTTGACGGATCTATTCCAGAGTAAGAGTGACCAAAGGAAGCTGGCGCTCAAAGATAAGCTCAGGAACATCAAGATGGAGAAGGGCGACAGTATCGCCAAATACCTCACGAAGTTCACTCAGTGCAGAGATGAGCTGGGAAGTGTCGGGGTGACTGTCGATGAAGAGGACATGGTCAACCTGGCTCTCCTTGGTCTTCCGAAGGCTTGGCACTCATATCAATATAGTGTCAATGGTCGGGAGAAGCTGCCGGGATGGGAGCGCCTTTGGGCGGATCTCATGCAGAAGGAGATAAGGAGGACTACTCGAGATGGATCTTCATCAAAGGGAGCTGATGAAGAAAACTGCGCTTTGGTGTCCAAAGCAAAGAAGGGGAAGGGTAAGAAAACCTCTCATTCTGGTGCAAAGGGCAAGAATCAGGATATGGCGAAAGTGAAGTGTTTTCACTGCCATGATCACGGACATTATGCTACCAATTGTCCAAAGAAGAAGAAGAACAAGCAAGCGGGAAGATCTGCAGATGGAGAAGCTTTGGCTTCACAGTTCGAGCTTGAATTTTCACCGATCGCATGCTTGGTTTCAAGTGTGATGGGATCGGTTTGGTTCTTGGACAGCGGTGCGTCATTTCATATGACGGGAGATCGGGATTTGTTCTCAGATCTGGAGGACAAAGATTTGGGTGTGCACATCGAGATGGGCGATGATGGTAGATACGGTGCGACTGGTATCGGTACCATATCCTTTCAGAGGGAGTCTGGTAAACCCTTTGTATTGAGGGATGTCATGCATGTACCTGGATTGAAGAAGAACTTGATCTCTGTGGCGATGTTGGAGGATAAGGGGTATGATGTGGTCTTCAGCAAAGGAAAATCCTTCCTGCACAGTAAGACTACTGGAGAGACCCGGAAGATAGGGGTTTGAACCAAGAACCTTTATCAGTTGCAGGTAGATGGCTGCGCAGCTATGGCATGCAAGGCGGGAGAAGTGGTGAGCCGGGATGATAAGGGCGAACTGTGGCACAGGAGATTGGGCCACCTTCACCATGGAGCTTTGAAGATTCTGCAGCAGATTTCTACTGGGCTTCCTAAGGGCACCCTTGCGCAGTCAGATCAGTGCAAGGGGTGTACTTTAGGGAAGTATGTGAAAGCCACCCTTCACGAGAAGGATAGTCGCGCCACGACGATCCTTGAGAGAGTTCACACAGACGTGTGTGGTCCTTTCTCAGTTGCTTCGACAGCAAAGCACAAGTATTATGTGATCTTTGTTGATGATTTCTCTCGAAAGTGCCGGATCTTCTTCATGCAGAAGAAGAGCGATACATTCCCGAAGTTCTGTGAGTTTAAAGCACTGGTCGAGAAGGAGTTGGGGAAGAAGGTGATTGCTCTAAGGAGTGATAACGGTGGTGAATTCATCTCGGCTGAATTCAAGGAGTTCTGCAGCGCAGAAGGGATTCCGAGAGAGCTCATCGCACCCCATAACCCACAGCAGAACGGGGTGGCTGAGCGGAAGAACAGAACGATCGTGGGTGCTGCACGGGCGATGTTGCATGATCAGGGCCTACCCCTTCACTTCTGGGCTGAGGCATGCAATACAGCAGTGTATGTGCAGAACCGTTGTCCTCACAAGGTTCTTGGCATGAGTACACCAGAGGAGGCTTATTCTGGCAAGAGGCCCGATATTTCCCATTTGCGGATTTTCGGATCTCCTGTCTACATGCATGTGACGAAGGATGCGAGAAGGAAGCTGGATCCAACTGCTGAAGTTGGAATATTTGTGGGGTACACCGATACACCTCACAACTATCGGGTGTATGTGCCAGACAGTCGCAAGACTGTTGTGCGACGGGATATAAAATTTCAGGAGGAGAAAGCCATGCAGTGTTCGCTTGAGAGGGAGCTACACTCGCATGCAGATGAGGAGCTGTTAGTTCCTAAGGAGGAGCTTCCGGATGTGGATCAGCCACAAGAGGAGGTTCAGGAGGTGGAAGAAACCACCCATGCAGCGCCAACCATCAGAGGGCGCATACGCACTACAGAAGCTGAGCGACTGGCTTGGGATGCAGAGAAGGTTGTAGGACCACCTATAGCACAGCGCAGACAGAGACAGTCACCAGATCGGTACACTGGATACATGGCTCTTGTGAGTCAATGTGTTGTGACGGAGCCATCCTCTTTTGAGGAAGTTATGGAGGAACCCGCATGGGTTGATGCCATGATCGAAGAATATGATTCGATCGTCAGGAATAGTGCATGGGAGATTGTCCCAAGACCGGTGGGGAAATCAGTGGTGGGTTCGCGATGGATCTACAAAGTGAAGCAGGCGGCTGACGGGAGTGTGGAGAAGTACAAGGCAAGATTTTTCGCCCGTGGCTTTTCACAGATCGAGGGGATTGACTATGAGGAGACCTTTGCACCTGTCGCAAGGTACTCTTCCATACGGACGATCCTTGCTCTCTCAGCGCAGATGGGGTGGCACATTCATCAGATGGATGTGAAGACTGCGTTCCTCAACGGAGTTATTGAGGAGGAGGTGTACATAGAGCAGCCTGAAGGTTTCGAGATCTTCAGCAGTGAGTCGCATGTGTGCCAACTCAAGAGAGCACTGTACGGGCTGAAGCAAGCACCTCGTGCTTGGTACACTCGGATAGACAGCTACTTCATCGGGCTTGGATTCTCCAAGAGTGAGGCGAATCCAAACCTGTACCAGATTGTGGTGGAGGGGAAGTTGTTGATCATCATACTGTATGTAGATGATCTGATTTTGACTGGCGATGAGCAGTTGATACTTTCATGCAAGGAGGATCTTGCACGAGAGTTTGAGATGAAGGACTTGGGCATCCTTCATTATTTCCCGGGATTGGAGATTTGGCAGCGCAGCGGAGGACTGTTTGTTTCTCAGGGCAAGTATGCCCGAGAGATTCTGGAGAGGTTCAACATGCAAGGCTGCAAGCTTGTTGACACTCCTCTTCCTGGTGGTTGGAGGAAGGAGGATGCTACTTCAGCGGAGGTAGTGGATGCCACTGTCTATCGACAGTTGGTGGGGTCGCTTATGTATCCGGTCAATACACGACCCGATATATGCTATGCAGTTAACCAGCTTTCGCAAGCTATGGTTAAGCCTACCAAGCTCTTTTGGAAGGCAGGCAAGCATGTATTGCGCTATATCAGAGGCACATCGGGATATGGTCTATGGTATAGACAAGAGGATGGAGCGAAGCTTTCTGGCTTCACTGATGCAGATTGGGCAGGGAGCCCAACGGACTGGAAGAGCACTTCTGGAGGAGTTTTCAGCATTGGGTCGACAGCAGTTTCCTGGTACAGCAGGAAGTAGAGATCCGTGGCACTCAGTTCAGCAGAGGCCGAGTACATGGCAGCTAGCTTGACTGCATGCGAGCTATTTGGATGAGGAAGATCCTCATTGGATTGTTCGGGTTGCATTTGGAGCCTACAGTGATTTACTGTGATAACCAGAGTTGCATTAAACTCTCGGCTAATCCAGTATTTCATGATAGATCCAAACACATCGACATCAGGTACCATCATACCAGAGATTGTGTTCAACGGAGAATCATGATGCTTTCATATGTTCCCACGGAGGATCAGGATGCCGACATCGTGGCGAAGGCGCTCTCCAGGAGCAAGTTCGAATTCCACAAAGGCAGGATAGGGGTTGCAGATAATCCATATCTTTCTGAGAGGGAGTGTTGAAAATGCAGGAAGATGATGGAGCTTAGTGAAATGAAGTCGCCTTCACTAAGTGGGCCCGCAGGCAAATTTTGGCGCAAAGTCTATTTTTAGACATATGTATTTTTAGACATATGGAGCATGGTTCGAGGATTCCGAGTTTGAGATTCTTGAAGTATGTGTCATGTTGGTAAAAATAGATGGGACTCATATTTTTAGGTCGAAGAGGTCGAAGGCTATTTTTAGACTGCCTCTCCTAAAAATATGGAAGTCAAATATTATTTACCCTTAATAATATTTGAACTATAAACAGCAGTTTATTCTCTTGGAGAACTTCAGTTTGAGTCATGGAGGTGGCTCATGAAACTGACAGAGGAATCACGTGGTTCCCAAGGGTTTGATGGCATCTTGCATGGTTGACTTTAGTTGGACTTCAGTGGCAGAAGTTTGGAGGAGTTAATGAGACAGCTAGTGGAGTTGTGTTATTTTTATTTTAGTTGAACTAGTTGAGATTAGTTTAATTAGCTAATCAATTAGTTATGAGTGGAGTGAATTAAATATTATTTAATTCATTAATTAGTAACTCATTAAATTGACTCAAGACATCGGTTCACTACGGTCGCAGTCGGTTCGGTGGGAGACCAATTGAAAGAGGTAGATGAAAGGAGGGTGGAGTTAGCTATCGGTTGTGACTATCTTGTTGCTATTTGCAACACACGGACGGTGGAGTAAGCCCATGAGGATTGCGCAGTTCAGGCTGGTGTTTTATCTATATAAAGAGGCCATCCCATAGCATTGAAACAGGCAATAGAGGCAAGGCAATTGGCGGTGATTTTTGAACCAGTAACCTGTTCAAAATTGAGCTAGATTGTGAGTAACTGTATGATAAAGTACTGAGTACTTGTGAGGAGTATTGTACTGAGTTTGTTACTTGATTTCTCCATTATAATATACACAATAGCTATGGGTTTTCAGCTATAAGCTTTCCCCATACATACTGTGTTAATGTGTATGATGATTTGATGTGTTATCGCTTGATTTTATTTCCGCATGTGTGATGATCTGAATTGAGTTGAGTGGAAGAGATTATGTGTTGTGTATGAATCTCAAATAGTATGTGATCAAGATAGTCTCGGTGGATAATTATTTATTATTCAGCAAATTTCTATAGATTTCATGTTCTTCTTAAGTGTTTGTCAAAGGCTGACTAGTTTAAAAGTACTTATCAGATCCTAGACCGCTCTTTGTTCTGCATCTATTTAAATTCCCCTTCTTGTTGTATCATTTCATTCCATAAATCAAACTTCAGAGAGATCCTTAGACATAGATGACTTGCCCCATGGACCACTCTTGCCTCTTGTTGTTCCAATTAAACCCTATTATGACTCCATAGCCCAATGGACTAAAACCTGCAATTATCTATCTTCCTGGCTAAAGCTTGTTCTATTTTCTTGCAACTTCTCACCTTTGAAACTATTTGCACTTAGGACTTTCCACCTCAAATAGTAATCATGCTCAACCATCCAAAAACCAAAACAAACCCTTGGCCTTCATAACTAGCCTATCTTCACATGCCCCAGCTAAATGCAAATCACATCTTCATGTGGAGAGATCCCTCTCCGGATTCAGGAGGGCTAGATCCTAGAATCCCAAAGTTGGTTGAAACGATGTTTCTCCCTGAGATCGGACTTTGCCAATCTTGCTGATTACAGGGAGCTAACATTTCTGGAGACTCCGCTGGGGAACTAATTCCCTTAAAATAAATAAAACTTGTGAGTTAAAAGCAGCCTTTTCAAGCACTACCAAGAATTGGTAATCACGATGAAACTTGTTTGAATCAGTGACAAACTAGGTAAAACCTAGGATTCTCTTAAGACTTTATCTAACCTTGAAAGATCAGCTGGCTTAGCCATAAGAGTAAACTGTATTTGTCTCATAACCGTAGCTAAGTTTTGAAACAGAGTTAGGATATTCTTAAAAACCATACAACTGAAAAATAACTCGGAAAAACCTAAAAATATTTCAGATTGGTATCCAATAAACATGGTGGTGGACCATAAAACCTTTTACCTCCTTACGGGCTAAAAACTTCCACTTGGCGACTCCACAATCCTAAACAGACCTTAAGACTCCACTGGTAAGAACCCTTATCATTATAATATCTTTCAAACTCAGTCAGAAGACTGTAGGATTAAAATTGTAAAACAGACTAGTTAACCTCTTAAAGACTGTCATATCTGGTTGCACTTTTCCTGTTTTATTTGGGTCTGGAAAACACAACATAGTGGCTCCTAGAAATATTCACACTAGAGCCCATCTTGACCCTGATCCACCTAAATTAGTTGCTAACACAGAAGGTATCCTTAGGAAGTCTCCTAAGATTAAATTGTCAACTGTTTTCAGATCACCCTTGAGAGCTAATTCAGTCCCTGAAAATATTTCAGCTCTACAACAATCACAAGCTAACTTAGTAAATCCATTTAGAACTAGGTCTCTTGGTGATTTAGATCAGTTAGATTCTGAGTCTTCACCATCATCTCCTGAAACAAGTGAACATCCTGGTAGAAGAGAAACAACACCTCCTGATTTGCATTTCCTTCACAACCTAGGTGTCTCTCATCCAAGATCAACTCAGCAGTCTATTCCTGCCCCATCCACTTTTGCTCACCCTACATCCACTGTTCAAACCACTACACTTTAGCCCACTTTTCCTGTTGTTAATCCACTCCTTGTGAATCCACCCCCACCACATATCATGGCAGCATGGTATGCTCCGTTAGTCCTTCCTGCACCATTAGTCAATCTTCCACAGGACTATCAGTCCAAAATTCCATTATATGATGCTAGCAATGCTACAACTGCATCACAACATGTGGATAAGATGAATGACTACTTTGACAGAAATGAAATTGATGATGATTTTGTCAAGCTTAGGTTATTTGCTCAGAGCTTAGGGGGAGAAGCAAGAAAATGGTTCAAAGGCCTAGCCCCCCATAGTATTAATGATCTCCAAGCCTTCCATCAAACATTCTTAAACAAATGGGAAGTAAAGAAGAATCCTCTCCAAGTCCTCTCTGATTACAAGAACCTCCATAGAAACACTGGGGAAAGTGTGCAAGCTTATTGCACTAGATTAAATAGTGTGTATAATGAACTTTCTCCAGAACTAAAACATCCACAGGGCTCAGCTTTAAACAAGTTTCCTAAAGGGTTTGAATCTGACATGACCTATCAGCTGTGATGCAGGAGCATTAGACTCGAAAATACCTTGTATTTTATTTAAACTAGGGGGTCTTATGTTTGTGAGGAAATATTAATTTCATGTAAATATTAATATTATTTTTGAGTGAATATATGTGAGAATTTGTAAATGTTTCCAAATAATTGGAAAACATGAGAGAAATTAGATGAGAGATATCTAAGAGATAATTATGAGCCTAAATTAGATTTTGTTTCAAGGTTTTAGGGATAAGAATCTAGATTGTAGGATTTGTTGAGATATTTAAGGATTTGTTGAGTTAATAAAGGGATGTGAACCAAAATTGGTTCAATTCAATTTATATAAATTGATATGCTTCAAAGGCAAAAGAGATCAGGTAGAATAGAGAGAGAGGTAGGAGAGAAAGGGCCATGGATTTTTGAATATCTGGCCATGAATAGAAAGTTCTTTGTAATTGTTTGTTTATATATATATATATGGGGATTTTTACTTTTGAGCTATATGAGTGTTGTTGAATTTGAGTGTGTGAATATGTTTGATTTAATAAGTATATGGAAACTCGGGATTAGTCTCCGACATAAGGCTTTGCACATAGCCGAAAGGGTTCAATACTACTTAATGTTGATATGGCGACTGCTAATTGTAATGGTAAATCTGTATTAGATAAATGAGAGGCTATGGTGTCGACTATTTTATATCGATCTGTGGTTTTAATTGATAGCAATGAAAAAAAAATGGAGCGCCCAGTGAATGTGAAGCCGTAGAGCTTCATAATGAACCAAGAGAATTGTTGCATTGATTTCTTGTTTGTTTATGAAGGATCTCTATCTAGTCTTAATGACAAAAGTACAGGGCGCGTGACCACGTTCGATCATGTTTTTATTTCTTTTAATGATTAGACTCCAACCGTATTTGCGTTTGGCCGATTGGGGTATGATGTTGTCAAATTTTGCTTATTTGAGGGGAATTCGTAATGCTGAGTGATGCGTCGATCGGCTTAGATTCCGATTCCTTTGGCCAATTTGTGCATTATCGGGCTTCAGTCAAAGGGTATTATTTACGCTAAACCAGGAGCACAGTTAAAGTCCAGTGGAAGACTTCGGTAAATGCGTTGAAGGAAATTGAAGGTGTGAGGTCAAACGTGTGCAAACAGAGTGCAAGGAGCGAGTTTTTATATTAATATGATTCTGTGTCGAAGATTGTTGAGTGGGAATCGATGGAGGACTTGAATTGCATAATCGATACCAAGTTTGTATGAGAACGCGTAGTATAGCAGAGCAATGCTGTCGTGTTTCAGTTTGGGATTCCTCAGCAATGAACTGAACAAACGAAGATTGTAATGGGAGAGCGATATTAGTGCTGAATTATTGAATAGGAGATACCGTAATGAATGTTTGAAGCTGATGTAGGGCAGAGTCAATTTAACTCTGTTCGGATGTTCTAAGAGGGAGTAATTATGCGATGGGAGTGAGTCTTCAAGAGAACGAATCAACGAATTCGTTGAAGAAGAAGTACATTCAATCAAATACGCCTTTCTGGATTAATATGGAGACAAAATCGAGTGAAATCGATATGTAAGTGTTTGGTTGTTTATATCATATTTAGATATATTATCTAACGCTGTGGTTGGCATGCACTGTAAACACAGAATGAAGGTAATCGATTGGAAGTTTGATTGCCCAGAATTATAAATTGCTGAACGAGTAAGAATCCGTGAACCAAAATGAAATGCCGGTGAAATCAGTGTCAACACAATCAGGAATCGAACCATGGAAAGAGAATCCCATACGATCCATCAAGAACGCACTGTATAGTCGAAGGCACAAAGGCACAGCTATAGAAATTGTTTAAGAAACTCGACTGTGTGAATAAATCAGTGAACGCGTTGACCAGTGAGGGAAAGTGTTAAACACAGAGCAGAACGCGTTCGAGGGAATATGACTGGAAAGGTAAGATGAATTACTATGTGTTGATCAATGGGTCCACTGAATTGGGTCTTGAAACCCAAAATATTCACAATATTTGATTTGGGAAATTTAATGTAATCTGGAAAATATATAAATGAGTGCATGGCTAAATGGATATGCGTTGGGTTCAATGCACTAATAATGTGGTTGGCATTGTTGGAGTCTGGCATTTTCGTGGTTGCCATCGCCGGATTTTGGTGTGTGGGTATTAAAAAAGCGGAGTGGTAAGTTTGAAAAGCTTATTAAATATTTATATTATCAGATTTGGGTGTGGATATTTGTCATGGTCAATATGGGAATGAAAATACTTGAGAGTTAATTATATAAATGTTGGGTTTGGTCGATATGGGTTTGGCAAGTTTCCACTGATATAATGGTTCTATAACCAAGTATTATATAATGAAGGATTCTTCTTGAAGGTTAATGTATGAGCTTCCGCAAGCAAAAGTTGAGATTGCCCGGACACTGAAGAGTTATTGGGCAATTATTTGAGACACATTTTTATATGCATGAGATTGGGAGAGATTCTGGGTTATGCGGGGTTTTCCTGCACCAAGTTGAGAGAGAGAGATTTTGCAACTCTTGAAGATATGCAAAAAGGTGCTCTTTCTGTGGAAGTCAACTTAATGGAGAAGAGAGCAAGAATGAAAACTGAAAAGAGAGTATCTTTTAGAGAGGAATCCACACCTTCTACTTCCAACTCAAAGATGGAGAAAATGATGGAGGAGATGATGAAAGAGATGAGCATAATTACGAGAGCACAAGCAAGCCAAAACCAAACTGCTCCTCAAATTAGAAATCAGAACCAGAATCAAAATTTTAGAAGGAACCAACCTCCAAACAGGCCTAGGGAAGATGATCAGCAGATCACTCCTCCCTTTCATCAAAACTATGTAAGTGAGGTTGAGGAAACAGATGAAATAGCAGAGGAGGATGATATCAACATGCTGGGGATAGACAATGATGACTTTGAGATTCATTATGATAGAAAACAAGGTCTATACACACCTTATGATGACAAAAGAGATGATGATGAAAATTATTATCAAGACATGGAAAATGTCATCATAGAATCTCAAAAAGAATATGACCTCAGAAGCAAAACCAGTCAACAAACCCCCAACAACAAAACCTCTAACAAATCTTCAAAAAACAGCACTACAACCAAGCCTAGAGTTGTCAAACAAAAGGATAAAATAGTGGCTGTAAATTCTGATAACAGAAAAGAGAAAGGCACTCAAAACAATGAAAAACAGAGTGCAGACATTAGTAGTACTAACACTTCAGCTAGTACTCCTGTGAAAACAATTTTGTCAAGTGTAAATAAAACAAATCAGCAAGCTGATATTGCTGATAGAATGACAACTAATAAGGCTGAAACAAGTTCTTCAAAGAACCAAATTCCCTTAAGCCTTGAGCAGGAAATTTCAAAAATCAAAATCTCTGTTCCCTTGACTAAGTTAGCTGCCCAACATGTATATAGGACCCAAATTTTGAAGGCTTTAAACGTTGAAGAGAATGAGGACACTGTCAATCTTAATGATGATCAACCAGAGCTTATTTTTGGTCCTAAGATTGAAGGCATGTATCAAGAGGGACATGTTCCTCCCTTTTATGTGAGTTTAAACGTTCATGACAAGATTTTACACAACGCTATGCATGACTCCGGGGCTTCTCATAATTTAATGCCTAAAGCTGTGATGGAGAGTCTTGGTCTAGAAATCACCAGATCTTATAAAGATCTGTACTCCTTTGACTCAAGCAGAGTAAAATGTTTAGGATTAATCAAAGACCTCTGTGTTAACTTAGCCCAGATTCCAGCCAAATGCTTAGTCATGGATATTGTGGTGGCTGATGTTCCCCCCAAATATGGAATGTTGTTATCAAGATCATGGGGGGCTAAGTTAAAAGGGACTATGCAAATGGACATGACCTACGCGACTATCCCTGTTTTCAATCAGAATATAAGACTCTACAGGGAGTCTCATATGCAATACACAGTGACAAGTCAAGACAGACCACAAAACTCCCCTTTATACTCTGTAAACACAGGCCTTGATTCATTTATCCTCTTTAATGAAGAAACATTAGATGAACAAGTAACTTTAACAGAGTTAATGGCCGATACAGAGGAAGGGGTAAATACCATAGAACCATCAAAACAATTTGCTAAACCTTTAAACAACATAAAACCAAATATGGGTCTTGAAATACAAGTCACGTGTCCTTTGCTTTTAAAACTGGACACTAAAGAAAACGTGCCTCCACTTAACTAAAAACCTGAAGAGTCAAAACAAACACAACTAAGTGCTGACATTCCACAACAATTAGAAAGCACAGTAGTTGAAGAGGACGGTAACCAGGATGAAACTAAGAATAGTCCTCTGTGGAGTATGTATTTTGATGGATCCTGCACTAGAACTAACGTTGGTGCATGTGTCTGGATTTCCAACACTGAAAATAACCACACAAAATGTATTTCCTGTACATTAAACTTTCAGTGTTCCAATAACATAGTGGAGTATGAATCCCTTCTCTTAGGCTTACATCTATTGAAAAGGTTAGGAGCCAGAAGAATTAACGTGTATGGGGATTCAAAGTTAGTCATTAGGCAAGTCAACGGGGAGTATAACGCAAATCATCCCAGACTTAGGGCCTACCGAAATGATGTCATGGACCTTTCAAAAACAGTCGAGGAGTCCAAATTGATTTTTGTCCCAAGAAAAAGAAATACTGCGGCCCACAATTTAGCCTTTGTAGCTAGAACATGCTTAACGCCATATGAAACCAAAGATTGTATAACTCAGATAAAGTTTAGACCAGCCGTGCCTGATAATGAAAAGTATTGGCAGGTGTTTGACATAAACGAACAAATAGAAGACTTCATGCAATTCAGAAACGAATTCAAACTACATAGTTCGGACTCAAATTATGAGATAGACTGCAGTGAAGAAAATTTCCTTGGTGAAGAAGAACCGTCTCTTGAACTTGCTAATATAAACTTGTTATCTAGCAAACTTGAAAGCGAAATAGAAATGAATGCAGAGTTTGAAACAGAGGAGTTAGAAACTTTGCACTCTAAAGATGAAATTTTTCCTAAGGGTTTGGCCCCTTTAGAAGAGTTGTTCGATTTTAACAATGTGGCGAATAAACCAAAACTGGAACCTGTAGAGACTGAAGTGGAAGAGTGTAATATTGGCAGCGAACTTAAGCCGAAAATGATTAAACTGTCCAAGAATTTACCAGCTCACATTAAACTCAAATACATTGAGCCGTTTAAAGAGTTTTCTGATGTTTTTGATTGGAGTTACGAAGATCTTAAAACCTATGACACTGAAATTATACAGCACAAAATTCCCCTCAAAGAAAACCAAAAACCATTCAAACAGAAACTGTGCAGGATAAACCCTGTTTAGTTACCATTGGTTCAAAAGGAAATCATGAAAATGTATGATGCTGGTATTATTGTCCCTGTTAGATATTCTGAATGGGTATCTAATCTGGTGTCTGTTAGGAATAAAACTGGAGAGATCAGGCTTTGTATATACTTTAGAGACTTAAACAAAGCTTCGTTAAAAGACAACTACCCTTTACCCAAGATGGATCATATTTTACAAAGGGTGGTAGGGTCTAAAAGAATTTCTTTGCTTGATGGCTATTCAGGGTACAATCAGATTTTAGTTCACCCTGCTGATCAATTAAAGACAACCTTTACTACACCATGGGGCACCTTCATGTATGTGAAAATGCCCTTTGGTCTAATGAATGCTGGAGCAACCTTTCAAAGAGCCATGGACATAGCATTCTCGGAAGAATTGGGCTTCTTCATAATTATATACCTTGATGATGTCACTGTGTTTTAAAAAACAGATGAAGAGCACTTAGAAAATTTGAGAAAAGTTTTCAAGAAATGTAGAAAATTTGGGATATCTTTAAACCCTAAGAAGACACTATTTGGTCTCTAAGAAGGTAAACTTCTTGGGCACATCATTTCTGAAGAGGGTATAAAGATAGATCCAAAGAGGATTGAGGCCATATTACAAATCTCTCATCCTCGAAACATCAAAGAGTTGCAGTCTTTCATCGGAAAGATTAACTTTTTGAGAAGGTTCATCCCCAACTTGGCTGAGCTCCTTAGGAATATCACAAACATGTTAAAGAAGGAGTAAGGGGTAAAATGGACCTTGGAAGCAAAGAAATCCTTTGAACTGGTGAAACAAGCGTTAACCAAAACACTGGTTCTTATAAGTCCCGATTTTTCAAAATATTTTTATATTTTTTCATTTGCATCAGAACATACCATAGCTGCTGTCCTTTTGCAGAAAAATCCACAAGGACAAGAGCAACCTATTGCATTCTTTAGTAAGGCATTGAGGGATGCCCCTTTGAAGTATAACATTATGGAGAAGCAAGCTTTTGCTTTGGTTAAAGCTTTGAAAGACTTCAGGGTGTACATCCTTCACTCACACATCATTGCCTTCATCCCAAACTCAATTGTTAAAGACATTCTAACATAGGACCCAGATGGTAAGAGAGGTAAGTGGATTGCTGTTATCCTTGAATATAATTTAGAGATAAAACCCACTAAACTCATCAAAGGCCAAGGTCTAGCTAGATTAATGGCTGAATCAAATTTTGAAGTTCTTGATATTAATATGGTTGATGCTTTGGATGACCAAGAAGAATTCTCAACTCCTATAGTTGAAGATCATTTTATGAATTCTCCTTGGTATGCTGATATTATTTATGTTTTGCTTAATTTAAATACACCTCCTGGTTTGACAAAAACAAAGGCAAGATTCTTAAAGTTAAAATCTATAAACTATTGCATTATAGATAGATGTCTTTATTGGAAAAATTCAAGTGGTCTATTGCTTAAATGTTTTCCTGAGTTGGATGCAGAGAAGGTTAAGCACGAATTCCATGAAGGAGAGTGTGGAGGTCATTTATACTGGAAGACAACAACCAACAAAATTTTGAGGGCTGGTTTCTACTGGCCTACTCTTTTTTATGATGTGCATAAAATGATCATTGCCTGTCATAAATGTCAACTTTTTGAAGGAAAAATAAAACTGCTACCCCTACCTCTACATCCAATCACTGTTGAAGCCCCTTTTCAATAGTGGGGACTTGAATTCATAGGAGAAATCCATCCACCATCTTCTGCCCAACATAGATGGATTCTCACTGCCACAGACTATTTCACTAAGTGGATAGAAGCCATTCCTTATAGGCAGGCCAATGATTCAGTTATCATAAAATTTATGGAGACTAATATTCTCTCTAGATTTGGCTGTCCTACCAAGATTATCACTGATAATGCAACAACATTTGGATCAAAGAAGATGGTTGAGTTCTGTCATAGATATCAGATAACATTGGGGCATTCCACGGCTTATTACCCCCAGGGTAATGGCCTTGCAGAATCCTTAAATAAAATTTTAGTGAGAATAATCAAGAAACTATTGGAGGACAACAAAAAGTCTTGGCACACAAAGCTGGTTCATGCACTTTGGGCTGACAGACTGACTTTGAAGAAATCTATTGGTATGTCACCTTTCCAGCTTGTGTATGGTACTGATGCAATTTTTCCAAACAACCTTGGTGTACCGGTAATAAAGTTGATTCAAGAGTTACAAACTGAAGATAATGACATGATCAGAAGAATAAACCAGACCATTCATCTTCAGCAAACCAGAGAGGAGGTGTATAAAAAATCATTGCAGAAACAGGACAACATTAAAAAACTTTTTGACAGAAGAACAAAGGCCAGCAATTTCAAGATTGGGGACAAAGTTTTAAAATGGGATTCAAGAAGGGAAGAAAAGGGCAAGCATGGAAAATTTGACAACTTATGGCTTGGCCCTTACTCTATTCATTTAGCTACTGGTAACAATGCATTTTTCTTGCAGGAGTTGAATGGAGCAGATTTGTTTTGGGGTCCTGTCAATGGTAGGATGCTTAAGCATTACTTCTCTTGATCAATGCTATGTTTTGAAGCCTTTTTATCTTTTTCATTATAAATATCTCGTCCACAATTGCATTCAAAGTTAGAAAAGTCAAAATTACAAAAACAATAGAAAAGAGAAAAGAGGGCAGATTGTGAAAAACAAGAAAGGTATAGCCCCATACCAAAAAAGAGAAACAAATCTGAAAGTGTGCAAGCTCAAATGCCACTCCTAAATAACACACTTCTAGTTAGTCAAATTGTCTAAACTTGACTAATTAGCTTTAAATTTTCTATTGATAGGATAATGAATTCGATTTGCCGAAATGTTTAATCTTGGCTTATCAGTAGATAGTTTAGGATAGAAATTAAAGGTTCAAACAAGATCAAAATCTGAACCTAAGGTTTCAAAAAGAAAATGACTCAAATCTGCTTCAAATTCTGAGTCAAGAGATGTAAAAATCTGGTTCTAATCAGCTCAAAATCTGACCCAGAGAAAGGAAGAAACAACTCAAACAAGAGCCAAAATAGAGCTGTAAGAGGATGAAGGAAGTGCTTTGAATTTCAGATCTTAAACCTTCCATTTTGTTTTAAATTTTCTGCAAAATAAATGTCTATGTGCAGCTTGTCTTTTATGCCATGGACTAGCTTCAAGTTAGACTGTTTAATCCTGACTTGAATGCTTTTAAATTTCTGTTGTAGAATTTAGAGAATAAAATCTGTTAGACTATTTAATCCTAACAGATTGATAGAATAGGTAGAGAATCATATGGGTTCAACTGTTTAATCTGAGTCCATGGAGAAATAAGGAGTAGAAATAGATTAGATTTCCTGCTTTCAAAAAGAATAAACTATTGTGAAAAGAGTTTGCCAATCCAAGTGCACTCTAAATGAAGAAAAAATTCTAGATCAGTAGGATTGGGTAGGTAGAGAGCTTGTTGATAAAAGAACCATTGTTTTTATAGCTACTAAAATGTTTTCTATTGAAAGTGTATCAAAGGTTGGCTAGTTTAAAAGTACTTACCAGATCCTAGTTTGCTTTCATGTTCTTCTTAAGTGTTTGTCAAAGGTTGGCTAGTTTAAAAGTACTTACCAGATCCTGGGCTGCTCTTTGTTCTGCATCTGTTTAATTTTCCTTCTTGTTGTATCATTTCATTCCATAAATCAATCTTTAAAGAGATCCTTAGACATAGATGACTTTCCCCATGGCCACTCTTGCCTCTTGCTGTTCCAATTAAACCCTATTATGACTCCATAGCCCAATGGACTAAAACCTGCAATTATCTATCTTCCTGGCCAAATCTTGTTCTATTTGCTTGCAACTTCTCACCTTTGAAACTCTTTGCACTTAGGACTTTCCACCTCAAACAGTAATCATGCTCAACCATCCAAAAACCAAAACAAACCCTTGGCCTTCATAAGTAGCCTAATATTATTACCCCAAACTTCAAATACAAATCCATCTTTGCACTTATTGGAGAGATCCCTTTCCGGATTCAGGAGGGCTAGATCCTAGAATCCCAAAGTTGGTTGAAACGATGTTTCTCCCTGAGATCAGACTTTGCCAATCTTGTTGATTACAGGGAGCTAACAATTTCTACTGTTAGATCATCCACCTAATGAATGGCCCAGATTGACTATGAAATTAACATATTTTACAAGGCAATCTTACATCTATTTTTAGCTTCGGGGGCACTGCCCCCCACCGCGACAAGCCCCCCCCACACCCCCCCGCGTGGAGGGGTGTACAGTCTTTCTGGGGTATACATCCCGTTGTGACAAAGACCTCTAAATCAGGATGAAAATCAGGCTCCACACCCAACAACCCCTGGGTTTATTCTGACATATCATTTGCATGCCCCTGTGCTCTAAAACCCAATCAGATCCCTTTACCTATGTGTGTGACCACATTTCTGTAGGAGGGAGCCCCGCTCCCTCCTCCTATGGTGTTCATTCAATACAAACCCTAGTTTTTGTTTCTTGTTTCTCCAGGAACACACTCTGATCTATTAATCAACATCTTCATTAGATAAAGATTTATTTCTGTTATAAAAAAAAATATTTTACTTATTTTACTAAATATTTTAGTTTATTGTTTTATTACATTGATTTTTATAATGAATACAACTTAACTTCTTTTAAAATTGATGTTTATTAATTTGTATGTATTATTTGTAATTTTGTTTTTTATTACTACATTAATTTTTTAATTTTTATATATCTATTTAATTTGAATTATTTAAATTTTTTATTGAAATGTTGTAAAGTCTTGGTTATGGAGTAAGGATCAAAATTATTATTATTTGAGTAAGAGTTTATTTTTTTAAAAGTGAAAAATTGTTGTACATATCTAAACAAGTTAACCATATAAAATCTAAGATTTGTAGAAAAAGTGAAAACTTACATATTTAATCATCACAATATAACTTACAAAATTCAAAGAAATTTGGCAAGAAAGAAAATCTATTTCCTTAAAAATCATAAAATAATTTTGTGTGATGTCCATCACCACAAAATTTTTTACAAACATATTAGAATAAAATTTCAATTATTTAAAATTTAAATCATAGTAAAAATTTCTTTTTTTAAAATAAAAAAGTTATAAAAACCACTTCAACTAAAAATCCCTAACAAAATAATCCAAAATACACTTAAATTTTTTAATTCCCAAAACAAAATAATCCAAAATACAATTAAGCAAAATAATCTAAAAACATACTTTTAATTAACCATGAGATAATGACAATTTAAATCATTTATAGTTTAAGTAGTGGTGATTTAAGCGCATCTAAGCTTTAAAAATCACTAAGGGATCTCATCCACTTTTGGAGCATTAACCTTTAGCATGATTAAACTTTTGTCCATAAAATAACTCAACAAAACACTTTGTCACCATCTATTCTCTATTTGATGAACTATTATAAAATAAAATATCATTTTTATTTTTAATATATATATATATATATATATATATATATATATATATATATATATATATATACTAGCAATTGCCCCAAAAGATGTAAAAGTTGATTGGAAAAGCTGTATGAGGGATGCATTTGTATGCATGTATTGCATTGTTTTGCATTTTGAAGCACACGTTGAAAATAAAAATAGTACATAATGTTTTAAAATTATTCGAAAAGACTTGGTCTTTATAGATATGGTAGGCACAAACTTTTTTGTGAATAAATAGTTTTCAAATAAACCTTCCTAAAGGGTTACTATCTTCCATTTTTTCATAGTGTTTCTTTCTAAAAAAGAGTTTTTTTTTGCAAATTAAAGGTTCTCAAACATTTCGAATTTTTTTTTTTTTTAAAGAAAAAATGAATTGAAAAACTTGTTCTCAAATTATTATTGAAATATGTAATTCATTCAAATATTTAAAATTTATTTTCTTCTAATTCTTGTAATTTAGTCAATGAAATAAAAAGCATTTTAAATTTAATTCTCCTAATTTAATTCTTCTAATTATTGTATTTCTTGTAATTAGTTAATGAAATAAAAATAATTTAAATTCAATTCAATTAATTTAGTTAATGAAATAAAAAACAATTTAATTTCAGTTCTTCTAATTATTGATACATTTAGATTTGGTGAATTTCATTGGGATAACGTGAGTTGCTATCACAAGTTCAAATGGTGTTGTGGTTTGCATATATAGCATCATTTTCTTGGATTTGACCCTCATGCAGAGAAACTCCTTGTACCATTTTTATGTTGGATTAAACCATGTCCATTTATTATTTTTAACGAGCTATTTCCCTTGATTGGTGAGTGTTTCATTTGTGAATTTTTGTTGGTAATGGTCAAGTAAGGATGGGTTTTAAAACTGCACTATTGTAAAGATTCAGAGTAAAGACTTTGAAGCTCCTCATCCTTGATATACAACAACAATGAACGCATTGCTTGCAGATAGTCCTGTTGTTTGTACAAGATCAAATATCCAGTTTGGGAATGGTATCATCCAACAATGCTGCTGTTTCTGAAAAAAAAAAAAAAAAAAAACAAAAAAAACAAACTTGAAGTCTGAAGATGATAACATAGTTCTGAATGCTGTAATTTAAATGTCCAACAGATAAATACTGAATTCTACAAGCAGTTGGTAAGTTCCAACTTCCACACAATTGTTCAAAGACAACAGTAAAGAAATTTACTCTGAAACTTATATGTTCAATGTTCTCTCAACTCAAATTAGGGGTCCTCAAAATGTCCTTCATCAAATTCTCCAAACATTCCATCACCAATTTCTGCTTTTCTAACAACTACAAAACATAACAATTATCTCACATTCAATTGAATAATAGAAACACTCCAAATGCAATGATGATCGACAATAATTGAAATTGCCAATACCAAGTGTCAAATTTTCAAGTGATATAACAATTTGAAGCAATTGGTTTTGCTAGTACATGCCCTTTTCTTTCATCTTGAACGCTTTTCAACAATAACAGAACTTGAAGTTTTGCATAATTCATGACCTTGTCTTGACCTAATAGTTTACTCGAACATAAACACCAGCAAAATTCTGACCACAGTAGCCTGCCATATCCATAGTCAATAGTCAACACCACACTCTTCTTTGTCTAGCATGGTAATTCAAAAAAGAAGAAGTTTGCAGCGACTTCATTGAGTATCTGTGAAAGATCCATAGACTAGCTACCTCAAATACCCTCTTATCAAACTGGTAACAGTACCATCCGAGGGCTAAATTTCAAAAGGGAGAGCAAATCCACTATTTCTTCGAATCTCCCTATCTGCAAAAGGCACTTGTTAGCCTTGTTGGGCATAATCCGAATGAAGAGCTCTGGCTGAGCATCGAGCTTTCTCTTATCCGTCAGTCCTTCGAACCAAATTTTGTCCAGTGCCTGCAGCCATTGCCACAAACAGTAATAATTATTTAAAATATTGCCTAGGCTTCAACCTCATCGAATTCTCTGGGAGAATTACCCTACATTTGAGATGGAAACAGGTACCAGGATTGGGAAATCAGATGTCGATAAGTCTGATTTTCTTTCATACATCGAATGAACTAGGGATTGGCATCATATTGGCATGGGACTGGAAATCAGATTCATACTTACAACGGATAAATTGTTGATTCATACTAATTTCTTCATCTCCTATGATCATAGCTTCGAACCCCACCTAATTCTCCTAAAATATAACCCTACACTTTGGATGGGAAGGGAATGGGAGTTCAAAAATTAATAAATCTTAAATTTCATACTTACATCAGACGAATTGCTGATGAGATCCCAGAGTAAAATCTCCTTCTTGTTGTAGAGAGTGTTGATGATGAGATCGAGCAGCTGATTAATTTCAGCCTGAAAAGAAAAAGTCTCCACGCAATTTGACAATAGTGAGTAAAATATCTTTGTTGCTGTAGAGAGTGTTGATGATGAGGTTGAGAAGCTGATTAATTTCAGCCTGAAAAGAAAAAGTCTCCACGAAATTCGAAAATAGTGCAAGACCCTTTATTTACCAACGCCTAAGATCAAACCTTTACAGTCAACTTCTCCTCTATTACAATAGTGCGGCAGAACAGAAATAGCTGCAATTTTTTTCATGTGTATTCCAATTCTCCTCTCCCATCCCTCTAAGAGGAGACCCATGTTATCTATATTATACATGCTCCCCATATGCGGTTCTTATTATTTACTAAACAAAAATCTCACATTTTCACGTAGAAATCGCCTTATATTTCGCATTATTGTTACGTACTTTCAACAAGTTCCGTTATATGTTTTTACAGTAATTTTCTTTCCACGAAAAATGTGTCAAATTCCTTGCCTAGAATCACGTGAATCTTAGAGTGTAGATGACTCATATCATTGTAGTTTCCAGAGACCATGGTCATTATATTAAGTATATTCCTGCAAATTGGTGGAGGTGATCAAGAATTAAAAGCAAATGCAACTATTTTTGTTCGAATGGGAATGCAAAGACGAATTTGTTCCAATTTGGTGGTAGTATTCATTGCATTGAGGGAAGATGTCCTCAACACAACAACAAGGTTGGCGAAGAGGTAAGGTGAGCCCAACAAAATAATTGGGACCACATCCTTATTTATCATTACTATTACCAAGAATTTAAAATATTTCTCAAATTAAATCCTATTATCTACCTATAACCTTTTAGGAGGAAATAAATGCTATAACCATTAGACAAGGCATACATACTCCACCCCCTCTGGTTTTGAACTTATGACCTCTTACGAGGAAATAAATGCTATAACCATTAGACCAACTCAAACTGTATGTGCAACATGAATGATCGACCATCTTTTGAATCACATGGAACATCATTGCCAAATGATACATATACAAGCATAAATATAAATTCTAGCGGTAGATTAAAAATTACACGATTTTTCATTCTGGACTTACTAGTTTTGGTTTTCTAATCATGGAGAGTGGCTCTGACTCAGAAATGAATGCAAAAGTTGAGGAGATTATCAATATATTACTGCTCCCCTACGACAAGTGTTTCGATTATTATAATAAAGAGTTTAGTGAATACACTTAGAACATAGAAATAACTGCAATAGTTCAAACATAATTCAACGTGAAAGTTGAAGAAATAACTAAAAATAATTAAAGTTCGTTCGTTGCGCGAGAGGGGCAAAATGCTGAGCGTGGGTATTTTTTGCTGTGCGAGAGAGCGTTCGTTCGTTGCGCGAGAGGGGCAAAATGCTGAGCGTGGGGAATTGCTCAGACAAAAATAAATCTTCTTCAAAGCAGAGCTTGAAGATTTCGTTTGCGGTTCAAGGTTCTTTTCTTTGTTGTTGAACTGGTTTATCTTTTCATTTTTTCGTCCCAGTCGCTGCTGGTGGATTGTCTGGGTTCGAATTCAGTTGTGGCCGTTGTCTGTGAAAATGGCAATGGCAATGAACGATGAAAGTATTTTCGAAGGAGAGGACGAATCTAGAGTTAGATACAACGAAAGAGAAGATAAACTAGTCCAGATGTTCATTGGAGATGGTGCCAAGCGTGTTCGAGATGCATTTCTACTTGGAAAGGAGAAATCGACCTAAGCCGAAGTTTGACCGCCTGCGTTCAATCAAACGGTTTAGTATGACAGCGAATTATTAAAGTTTTTTTTTTTATTTCTTGTGCATTGAATTTTTGTTGCTGTTGCGGGATCGAGCAGCGTGGAGTTTTTCATTTAACAATTATGCTCCCCACGCAGTCAGAGGGAATTTCTCTCTGCGCGAGACAAGGCTGGACGTTCCTTTTTAAAAAGTGATTATCTGCTGCAAGACTCTGCTACACGACTCTCAGACAAAGCGGAGATTCCATGAAGATGTCCTCGTTGGAGCAAAATGCAAAGCAATTTAATTGTTTTGACATTTTATTTTGGCATTTTTTTTCGTGCATTTTGAGCGAGAAGGCTCGAATTTGGAAATAATCCGTATGCAGGGGATTATTTTGTAAAATCTATATGGTATTCAGAGTTTTCTGAACAAAACATGCATAGATCCGTAGGCAGGAGATTATGTCGCATTAGATGCAGGGATAGATGTCGGAGTTGATGTGTTCACAGTTTCTCTTGGAGTTAGTTGAAAGCATGATTGTTTGCGTATTTTGCATAAAAGAGATATGTCATGATGGCAGTATTTTTTGGAACTGAAATTAATATACATATTGAGATTAGTCACCTCAATATGAAGTTAATTTTGTTAGAATTGACTACTCTAACAAATGACAGGTTAAGATGGAGTTCCAAGTTTTTAATTGATAAAGACAAAGATGCCCAAGATGTGAACATTTCAAAATATGATGTAATGGAGCAGCGGCAACATTTAAATGAGGATGGACAACGAAAGTGAAAGTTTGTTTTGTGTGGTTTTTAATGAGTCACAGAGTTGAATGGTAAGCAAGTCTAGGATGGTTTTGTAGTGGTCATTTTATGTACCTGGTAATTCCAAGAGATGGAGTATGTACACCTTATAAAGGTATGTGTATCCCCGTAAAAGTTCGTGGTCATCTCAAAACCACTTTGTAATTACAGGTTAATGGTCAGCCAAAAACCATTTTGCAGTGTCAGTTTGTGGTCAGCGAAAAACCACTGAAGGAAAAGCATGGTTACGGGTCATCCGATAAAACCCCGATGAAAGAAGAGCATGGTTACGGGTCATCCGATAAAACCCCGATGAAGGAAGAGCATGGTTACGGGTCATCCGATAAAACCCCGATGAAGGAAGAGCATGGTTACGGGTCATCCGATAAAACCCACGTTGGAGGGGGATATGTAGATACAGGTACATGAATGCAGTGATAATGGTTGACAGAACCATGTATACGAAAGACATCCTACAAGACCAGTGACTTTCGAGTGGTTTCGACATGAACTGGCTCAACATACTAACAGAGTATGCCAAATCTGGTCTAGTTGTAGTGAGATATATCAAACTGCCAACTAGCTGTCTATACATAGTGGCATCCACCTCTTTAGTACCATCGTCATTGCTCAACTTTAAGTTCTGTTGCAATGGTGTTGCTGCTGATCTGCACTGCTCCATTCTGAACCTTTCCAGCAAGCTTCTGGCATACTTCCCTTGTGTAAGAAAAGTCTGTCCAGAATCTTTCCATACCTCCAATCCCAAGCAGTAATGTAGATTTCCGAGATCTTTCATCTCAAACACTTGTGACATCTGTTGTTTGATTTCTTTGATCAGATTGTTAGCATCCCCAGTTATGATCATATCATCTACATACAAAGAAATCAAAATAATTTGCCTCTGTTTATTAAACTTGGTATACAGATTTGGATCATTCAAGCTCTTATGAAAGCCATGTTGTACAAAAAATGAGTCAATCTTCTCATACCACGACCTGGGTGCTTGTTTTAAACCATAAAGTGCCTTTTTCAATTTACAAACAAGATGTTCCTGCCCTTTTTCACAAAACCTTCAGGCTGAACTAAATAAATTTCTTCTTTCAAGTCACCATTCAGAAATGCAGACTTAACATCTAGCTGGTGTAGCTACCATTTATGTTTTGTTGCTAAGGAAATTAGCATTCTAATGGTGTTTAATTTGGCTACAGGAGCAAAGGTGTCATCGAAATCTATTCCCTCTTGCTGTGAGTAACCCTTTGCTACCAGTCTAGCTTTAAGTTTTTCTATACTCCCATCTGCATTTATTTTAGGTTTGTACAACCATTTGCATCCTATGGGGGTTTTACATTCAGGCAATTCAACCAAATCCCAAGTATGGTTTCTGTTTATTGATTCTATTTCCTCATACATTGCAGCCCTCCATGCATCACATTTACTTGCTTCTTCATAATTTGCAGGTTCTACAATGTTTAAAATGTTTGTCATTAATGCATAGTCTTTCAATCTGGATGGTAATTGAGTCTTCCTACTCGATCTCCTTGGTAGGGGACTTACCTCAAATCTGTCCATTTCAGCCTTCTCCGGGCTTGCATCATTGATTACATTACCTGTTACTTCTTCTTCTTGTTTCTGCTCCTGCACTTCATCATCCTCACTGTTTTCTTCCATTAGCAATGGAATGTGCCAATCATTGTTTGAGTCATCCTTTCCTTCTTCAACCTGTTCATGAAATATGACATCTCTGCTTGCAAAAACCTTATGAGTCACAGGATTAAATAACTTATATGCCTTGAACTCAGTGCCATATCCAACAAAGATACATTTCAAGGCTTTTGGATCTAACTTCTTCCTATTTGCCTTAGGTATATGAGCATAAGCTTTTGACCCAAATATTCTTAAATGACTCACTGCTGGTTTGAATCCAAACAATGCCTCAAAAGGGGTTTTGAAGCCTAGACATTTAGTAGGACTCCTATTCTTTAAGTAGACAGCAGTGTTAATAGCTTCTGCCCAAAAACCATTTGATAGACCCTTACCTTGAAGCATGCTCCTTGCGCACTCCACAAGAGTTCTGTTCTTTCGTTCTGCCATTCCATTCTGCTGAGGAGTGTGGGGCACTGTGAACTGTTGAATAATCCCATGCTGCTTGCAGAAGTTCATGAATTCTCCCAACCTGTATTCTCCCCCTTGATCTGAGTGGAGAATTTTTATCCTTTTTCCTGTCTGGTTTTCTACCATAGATTTAAACTCTTTAAAATACTGAAAAGTTTGACTCTTTTTACTCAGAAAGTATATCCAAGAAAACCTAGTGCAATCATCTGTAAATAAGAGAAAGTAATATGCACCTCCTAATGACCTAGTCTGCATAGGTCCGCATATATCTGTATGCACCAGTTCTAAGACATCTCTTTCTTTTCCATTAACATGCAAAGGGAACTCTTCTCTATGCATTTTCCTAATGCACATCCATCACAATCCAACTTAACATTATGGAAAACAGGGAGTCCATCAACCATACCTTTTCTCTGAAGTAAGATGAGGTCTTGCAGATTAAGATGGCCAAATCTCTGATGCCAGAGATCTTCAGCTGTCGATCCAGTTGCAACCATTGCTTGCTTTGTCATACTTTTCACGTCTAACCTGTACAAGCTCCCCACGCGCACTCCTGTTGCAACTGTTTCCATCTGGTTATCCTTTATGACACAGTTAGTCTTAAAGAATTGAACTTGCATGTCCTGATCAGTAATCATTGAGACAGAGATCAAATTTTTCTTAATTCCGGGCACATACAATACATTTTTAAGGTGTCTAATGTTACCGCTAGGTAATTTTACCGGAATGTCACCGTATCCTTTGATCTCATATCCACTATCATCCCCTAAATAAATTTTCGACCCACATGAAGTTTCTTCAAGACATTCAAACCAGTCCTTCTTACCAGTCATATGTGAGGATGCGCCAGAGTCGACATACCATATGTCGTCCTCATCTCCCTTTGAAGCTGAAAGGGCACAATCGGTTGTAAATAGTCGAAGTTCGTGGCTATGGTCCTCTTCTTCCTCAACAAAGTAACCCTTATGTTTTCTCTGTTTGTTTCTTCCTTCGTCTGCCTGCCTCTTATAACAATCTTTAATCTCATGACCAGGTTTTCCACAGTAAAAACATTTCTTGCTGGGAAAATTATTAGCAGACATACCTTTAAACGGTCTCTTCTGAAATGTGTTGGCTCCTTTCTGCTGCTGTTGTGGTTGCTGTTGCTGCTGTGGCTTCTTCCCTCTGTACTGTCGCCTTTTCGCCATCAGAGCAAGGTCATTGCTCTATGATTTCAGATTTTGTCGTCGCTCTTCTTCTTGTAGCAGAATCCCTGTCAACTCTTCAAACGTAGGGGCTTTCTCCCTTGCTGCCAACCCTGTGATGAACATCTGGTATTCATCTGTCATTCCATTCAATGTGATCGTGACCAGATCTGAATCAGAAACTTTCTCTCCGATATCTCCCAATCTGTCCTTCAGGTCTTTGACTCTCGCAATGAATCCAGCAGCGGACTCATTCTCCTCCATCTTCATCGCAAACAGCTTGCCTTTGAGTGACAAGACACGGTTTGTATTCTGTGTCTGGTATAGGCTTTTAATCATCGTCCAAATGTCAGCGGCCGATTTACAGTCTCTAATATGTGGGATAATATTGTCCTTGACGGACATCTTCAATATGACCTTTGCTTTTGTCTCCCTTTTATCCCAGTCTTGTTCTTGTGCAGTTGATCCTGGTCTCAGCTCACTTCCTGTAACGATCGACCATGCATTTGCGCTTTCAAGTAAAGTCTGTATCTTGAATTTCCAGTTGGAGAAATTCGATCCATCGAGTTTTCCAGACTCGTGGAGATACGATTCTATACTGTTATTCATATTGGATTGATAAAAAAATATCTGATCCTCTGATGAATAAATCAACTGAATAATTGCAGGACACACTAAAAAAAAATTACCACATACCAGATCCTGACCACTGTTTTTCCAAACAAAATTTGTACCTTCAATGTGCCACCACCGGGCAAAACCGATCTGCTGCCTCCGAGCAAATCAGGAGCTTCAATGCGCCACCACCGGGCAAGTTCGATCTGCTGCCACCGAGCAAATCAGGAGCTTCAATGCGCCACCACCGGGCAAGTTCGATCTGCTGCCACCGAGCAAATCAGGAACTTCAATGCGCCACCACCGGGCAAGTCCGATCTGCCACCACCGGGCGAATTCGGAACTTCAATGCGCCACCACCGGGCAAGTCCGATCTGCCTCCACCGGGCGAATTCAGAACTTCAATGTGCCACCACCGGGCAAGTCCGATCTGCCACCACCGGGCAAATTCGGAACTTCAATGTGCCACCACCGGGCAGGGCCGATCTGCAAAAAAAAAATAATTGCAGACCTTCCCAAAGAGAAAGAGGCTGACGCTTCTCTGATTCGAAAAATCCGCGCCGAAATCAAAAAATATGTGAGTACCAGCCCTGGCGCGCTTTGATGCGAAAAATCCGCGCCAAAATGTGCACAAGCACCAGCCCTGGCGCTTCTCCAATGCGAAGAAGCCGCGCCAAAATGCTCCGAAATCAAAATCCGCGCGAGTCACCAGCCCTGGCGCGCTTTTCGCGTGTACCTCCGCGCCACTCGCGAATTTTGGCGCGTTGGCGCGACTGTTCGCATTAAAAACCGCGCCAATGGCGCGACTGTTCACAAAAAATCCGCGCCAACCTTTTCTTCTGCTCAGAGATTATCAGTCATCTGAGACCTATCCTTCAGGTGTTACTGCAGTCCACCTGAATCTACGAAAAAAAAAAACTTCTGTAAGCTCTTCCGCCACTACAGTTCTGTAATCAATGATGCATCCTAAAAAAAAAAAAAGGCTGTCCCTACTCTGAGCTCCGATACCAAGATAAAAATGACACTGAAATGAAAAGAAGGAGTTGCAGCTCAAGGAACTAATCCTAAACTAAGGAGATACGTTACAACTTGTGTAACCATTTCTCCATTAATATAAAATAATATTAATTATTTTCAACTTTCAGTTCAGGATAATCCTTTCTCCATTAAGGGGGGGAGTTGAAAATAATTAATATTATTTTATATTAATGGAGAAATGGTTACACAAGTTGTAACGTATCTCCTTAGTTTAGGATTAGTTCCTACAATTTAGGAGTTTGTTTCCAACTTCCTAATTCCTAGTGTTGCTGCCCAATGATGTGGTCCTCGTTATGAAATGTAAATAAGCTTCTGAGTGTTCTCTCGATTTAGTGCGATCTCAGTCTCGTTTTCTCCCCCAGTAATGCTGCATTTGATGTCATTTATCTAAGTATACATGCCACCCGGGAAAAGTTAGAGAAATATATTTTTTTTGAGATATTTATGAGACAAATGTAGATCCCACAGATGGTGGAGCGAATAGAAAGGGTGATAGGCACAGACCCTCATCATTCACAATTACAACTGGTTCTCTACGGGGTTGGAAGGTTGAGTCCTATGGGGAAAACACAGGACGTGGAGCCCATGGAGATGCAGTTCAATTTTTCTCTTTTACTGAGAGATAAATTTGAATGGGTTAATAATGATATAGAGGCATTTGATCCAATTCTGTCGCCACTGGAGCGAAGAGTCATAAAATAATTTAACTGCACAATTCCTTTTGTTAATGAGGGCGGTAGACGAACAATGTAAAAACCCACGCTATTTTTCATGCCTTACTGCATAGCTCATTTGTATGATAGTGTATTGGACGTGAACTGGACGCCTGACAATTTTAGTAAGATTGTCATATTTGGAAACAATTTCGACGTTTATTGTCCAAGATCTTTGCAATCCTGGGGCTATAAAAAAGTTAAGGCTATTAGGATTAGAGATCATGTAAGGCATGAAATTCCACTGCCCATAATAACTGATGCAAATGCTTGTCCTAACGTCTTCCCAGTAAGTTGGGTTTATGTGGTTGAAACTGATTCGCCAATTTAAGTTGGAAGTTCTTTGAATGGGATGGTTCATTGGACGATCTTAGCCTTGATATCTATTCATAGGATTAGTTAAACTAGCAATTGCACCATATGTTGCAAAAGAAATGCTGTAAGGAAATAGCATAGGAAATAGTAGCGTAGAAGAAATAAGTTGTTACCAAGAAGGAGCCATCGTGAAGGAATGAAAGGCAAATTTTACTTACACGGTAGCAGGTCTTCGAGGCTTCAAAGATATTGATTATAAGAGTTATCAACCAGAAAATTTTGTTATAGATATTGAAATAGACAATTGTGGGTGAAAACATATATGTAACCAACATAATGAAATAATTTGTTGCAGAGAAGGAGCCATCGTGAATGAATGAAAGGAAAATTTTGCTTCCATGGAAGCAGGTCATGGAGGTTTCAAAGATATTGATTATAAGAGTTATCAACCAGAAATTTTTGTTATAGATGTTGAAATAGTAAATTGTGGGTGAAAACATATATGTAAACCAACATAATCTGTTCACATATATAAAAAATTTGTTATAGATATACTTTCGTATAATGTGAGCAACACTGTGATGTCAATGAAACAATAATCTACAAAACATTAAGAAAAGTTCATGGAGGCATTAAAGAATTAGGATTCAATAACATGAGAATGATGAACTTGCATGTTGGGCTAATATATGTAGGAAGCCTTATCAAGATAGACTTTCGTATAATGTGAGCAACACTGTGAAAGAGTTTTGGTATTGGAATTTCCATGTGTCACCAAATGAGAAGAATACCATGAGACGTTTTATATCTAGAGGGGTATATTGAGATCATTTCCCCTTCCAGTGACTGTGATTATTAAAGAACATTTCTTACTACATAATATGTATAACTTGTATATATACTTATCAAAAATAAATAATTGTGCTAAATATTATGACAGCGAGGACAATATAAATAGTCCATTCATACAACTAGCACATACTATCAATAGGCAAAAGGGTTTTCTTGTGAAGCGATCTATGCATCTTCGTCATGTAAATTGAATCTCAACACTAAGGAGTCATCCTAAGATAAAAGGTCATCATAGTAACTTTGATGTTCCAAAACCATCAATCATTTAATTATATTTCCCTAAATATCAGTAATTGGACAACAATCACAATATGGTAACGCTTGGGGGAATGTGTATCCATATCATAGTATAACTGTATATACAACAACTTATCCAAATGATATAAAAATATTTCATAAGCAATGCAACTGCTACATGAATTACTCACAATCCTTAATGATATACTCCAAGTTCTTCCACAATACTAATAAAGTGTCTAAAGAATCCATCATCACTCAGTCACCATATAGGTAACACCTGGGGTAAATGTGTAGATACAATTTAGCTTATACAGAGGATATAAAAATATGTTATAAGTAATGCAACTGCTACATCAACTACTCACCATATAGCTAACGTCTCGGGGAAATGTGTTAGAACTGTATATAAAATAGCTTATACAAAGGATATGAAAATATGTTATAAGCAATGCAACTGCTACATGAACTACTCAAAGTCCTTAATGATATAATCAAAGTTCTTCCACAATACTAATCAAGTGTCTAAAGAAGCCGCCATCACTTCCAAAACCACATATTTACACATACAAGTTGTAAAAAATGAATTTGTTTCATAAATTTTAATAGAATCGCATGCTCAGATCTAAGATATAGTTCTTAAACTCTAAAGCTTCTTCTTGATTGAAATCATACTAAAATGATAAGATATAGCTAAAGAGCAATAATTTAAAAACTTCCTGGCACAATCGTTACATAATAATTTGATGCTCAACTTGTATACTTTTGAAGACTACTTCATTGATAATTAGAAGCATCTTCATGCTTGGTTTTCCAAGCTAGCCGTGAATACCTCTCTAGATCCTTACAGCATTCAATATATTTTGTGAGCTAATTTGATGTTTTTTTGTCACAATGAATTAAAAATCAGTGATTATACCACAATATTGACTTTCTCATTATCTGTTTTGTTTATGAACCCTTTAAAAAGACCAGAGGAACATTTGATTTTACACCGTGATCTCCCTAACATGGGTGGGGGTTTCAAAAATTGGAGAGTAAATTGAGTGGTTATTGTTAGAAATTGTTGTATAAGATGGGAAATTTGGATGTTTTGTAGACAAAATGGATGTCATAATAGATATCTATTTTAAATTTTTTAGTGTCTCTGGCCACCATGCATCTAATATGATCCATTTCAAATGAGAAATTAAATATCTATTTTGAATTTTTTAGTGTCTCTGGCCACCATGCATCTAATAGGATCCATTTCAGCTAGGAACTTCAATAAATCATTGTTTGAATGATAACTTGTGACATCCCTAGCCATTTTTATTATTATTGTGGATCAGGTTACAAACTAATAACTTGTAAAATCCCTAGCCATTTTCTTTGATTGTGGATCAGGTTATAAACTAGAATACACTCTCTCTTCAGAATGCTCAATAATATATATTGGATTGAGGGAAATGTTATGATAAAACATGTACAAAAAACCCTTTAGGTTTGTCTCAACTTGCTCTATTGTTAATAACATAGTGTCAATTTGGTTAATCTACAGTAAGGACTCAGTGGGTTTTTTCTTTTGTAAGTTTTGCTTGGAATTGAAAAATAAAAAAAATTATAAAAGATAAAATTATGTAGTGAAAAATTTTGTTTAAAGTTTCAGAATAAAAAGTTGAGTAAGTTTAACATCATATAATGTGGGAAATTTGGATGGTTTGTAGACAATATGGATGTCATAACAAATATCTATTTTAATTTTTTTAGTGTCTCTCGCCACCATGCATCTAATATGATCCATTTCAACTTAGAACTTCAATATCTATTTTGAAATTTTTAGTGTCTTTGGCCACCATGCATCTAATAGGATCCATTTCAGCTAAGAACTTCAATAAATCACTATGTGAATGATAACTTGTGACATCCCTAGCCATTTCCTTTGATTGTGGATCAGGTTACAAACTAATAACTTGTGAAATCCCTAGCCATTTTCTTTGATTGTGGATCAGGTTATAAACTAAAATAGACTCCCTCTTCAGAAGACTCTACAATATATATTGGATGGAGGGAACTGTTATGATAAAACATGTACAAAAAACCCTTTAGGGTTGTCTCAACTTACTCTATTGTTAATTACATAGTGTGTTCTTTGGAATTAAAAAATAAAAAAATTATAAAAGCTAAAATTATGTAGTGAAAAACTTTGTTTAAAATTTCAGAATAAAAAGTTGAGTAAGTTTGACATCATATAATGTGAAATTAGTTTATGATTATAAAGTAAAAAACATGTAAGTTTTTTAGCCACAATTAGGTAATTAAATATATTTATATAGTTTTCCTTTAACAGAAAAAATTTAATATTCATTAACAAAAAATAATTGAAAGAGTATGTATGTAGTTACAAACTATTACAATTAATTAATTAAAGGTAAATTTAGTGTTAATTAAGAAATGAGAATTATGCACATTCATCTTTATTAATTTCTTTTTTTATATATTAAGAAATATTACCCATGAATAATAAATCAGTTGTAACATAAATAATATATAACAAACAAAACCATGTATTTTGGAATAATAAAATAGTTGTAACAAAAATAATATAGAACAAGAAAAACTATGTATATTTAAATGGATGAAAATTTAGATACATTTTATTAAGTAAAATTTTAAAAGAAAAATGGTTATAAACAATTAAAAATAATTTTATTAAATAGTTAGTTTAGATATTTTCACTCTAAAAGAGGTTTGCATATAAGACATTTGATCCCTCTTGGCTCTTGGTAGATCCAAAGTTAAGATTGATCTAGGCCATCTTAACTTCCCCCTTTAAATAAATTATATTCCACATGAATACCATGGGTCAATACCATGGGCTGTTTTTATAGTTTATTATTATTTTATTTTATTACCTAAATTCAATTTAACTTATTAAAAAGAAAAAACAAATACCCTAGAGTTAAGATTGATCTAGGCCATCTTAATTCCCCCCTTTAAAGAAACTATATTCCACATGAATACCATGGGTCAATACCATGGGTTGTTTCTATAGTTGATTGTTATTTTATTTTATTACCTAAATTCAAAAAAACTTATTAAAAAGAAAAAAACAAATACTATAAAAAAACATATATAAAACTATTTACATTTACATATAAAAATATAACAAATTTTTAATAACAACATTTTAACTTAAAAATCACCAAAACCTAAATTCAATATAACTTTCCTTTGATTGTGGATCAGGTTACAAACTAATAACTTGTGAAATCCCTAGCCATTTTCTTTGATTGTGGATCAAGTTATAAACTAGAATAGACTCCCTCTTTAGAAGACTCTCCAATATATATTGGATGGAGGGAAATGTTATGATAAAACATGTACAAAAAGCCCTTTAGGATTGTCTCAACTTACTCTATTGTTAATCACATAGTGTCAATTTTTTAAAACTATAATCTATAGTAAGGACTTGGTAGGTTTTTTCTTTTGTAAGATTTGTTTGGAATTAAAAAATAAAAAAACTATAAAAGCTAAAATTATGTAGTGAAAAACTTTGTTTAAAATTTCAGAATAAAAAGTTGAGAAGTTTGACATCATATACTGTGAAATTAGTTTATGATTATAAAGTAAAAAACATGTAAGTTTTTTAGCCACAATTAGGTAATTAAAGATATGTATATAGTTTTTTTTTTAAGAGAAAAAATTTGATATTCATTAACAAAAAAATTTGAAAGAGTATGTATGTAGTTACAAACTATTACAATTAATTAATTAAAGGTAAATTTAGTGTTAATTAAGAAATGAGAATTATGAACATTCATATTTATTAATTTCATTTTTTATATATTAAGAAATACCACCCATGAATAATAAAACAGTTGTAACATAAATAATATATAACAGAAAAAACCATGTAATTTTGGAATAATAAAATAGTTGTAACAAAAATAATATAGAACAAGAAAAACTGTGTATATTTAGATGTATGAAAATATAGATACATTTTATTAAGTAACATTTTAAAAGAATAATGGTTATAAACAATTAAAAATAATTTTATTAAATAGCTAGTTTAGCTATTTTCACTCTAAAAGAGGTTTGCATATCAAGACATTTGATCCCTCTTCGTTCTTGGTAGATCCAGAGTTAAGATTGATCTAGGCCATCTTAATTCCCCACTTTAAATAAAGTATATTCCACATGAATACCATGGGTCAATACCACGGGTTGTTTTTATAGTTTATTGTTATTTTATTTTATTACCTGAATTCAATTTAACTTATTAAAAAAAAAATACTCCAAAGTTAAGTTTGATCAATACCATGCGTTGTTGTTGTTTTTTTTTGGAATTTGACTATTCTATTATGATACAAAAATGAATTACAAAGAGGCCGCGACCTCAGCTGAACTTGTCCATAGTAGCGGCATTCTTACGCTGCAAACATGACTTAAACAGTTTACGAGACATACCAGTCAAACAAAAACCATCCTGCTGACAAACAAAAACATGTTGCCCACGCAGGGGAAACCGGCCTTGGAACATTGACAGAGTATCAAAAAACTGAAGCGTAGAGCAAGTAAACATGGTGAGCTTAGAAGTGTACCCAGCCAAAAACTTGTGAAGAAAGAAACTGCGAATTCTGACCAGATTAAGAATCATGAGAGAAAGAGGGGGGTTCCTCAACAACACGATAGCCATAGGCATACGGGTCATCTTCCTCCTCCTACTTGTTGTCTTTGACGCTGTGGCAGCCTCGCTTGTCGCCCAGAATGACTTAATGGCCAGTTTCCTGAGTATCACTGCAAATAGGAACCTTTCGCTTTAGGCTGCTGCTTGGTGGAGTGCAAAGTGTGTCGTCAGCCCTATGCTCCAAGCTAGCACTGGGGTGCTTCGCTTCCGAACCTGGGGGCTCCTCCTTGAGCTCAATAGTAATGGTGGCAGTGATTGTGGGCTAGTTCAGCGATCAAGGAAAGTGAAGATGGGCGGTGTGAAGATGTCCAGGGAGGATAATTGGAGAGACAGGGAAGTGGGGCGAGCCCAATTCAGATTGAGAAAGCCCACGCCCACGACCGTGGCCACGACCGCTCGTGGTATCAGGATAACGACTGGTGAAGTTAACCGAGGAGGAGACGAAGAGTCAGAAGTTGAAGTGGAGGGCTGGCGGGGGAGATGACTACGACTGCTGCCTCGCTGGCAGCGCATACATTGTCGAAGGCGCGGCATGGTTCTCTGAGCAGGGTGACGGAAGCGGCCAACAAATTGAATGGGGACAGAGTACAGGGGAGGGCTCTCTCGCCGAGCAGGGGAATTCACAATGGGCGGATTGTGCTTCAGATGGAAAAGTGTGCTCTGCGATATGCGCAGGCACTGAGCTAAATCAATGTAGCAAATGATGGAGTAGCAACGCCCTGTGCTGGTTCGAGAGCTAGGCTCTGCAGCAACAGGGGAGCAACTAGAACGCAGGGGAGGCAGAACATGAATGAAACTTCTAGAGGAAGCCATGCTCATAATGGACAGAGGCTAGTCTGGGCTTCTATGTTGTATTAATGTGGCAATGCGAATGACAGTGGGCATATTTATGAGAACAAGGACGTGAGTATGGGTGGTGAAGTAATGAGCCCACGCGCCGACCCATAGCCTCCTCCACGTACCCTTGCAGCTAATCACCCGCATCCGGGGGTTATTTTATTTTATTACCTTAATTCAATTTAACTTATTAAAAAGAAAAAAAACAAATACTATAAAAAAAACATATATAAAACTATTTACATTTACATATAAAAATATAACAAATTTTTAATAACAATATTTTAACTTAAAAGTCACCAAAACCTAAATTCAATCTAACTTATTTAAAAAAAAAAAACTAACATTATAAAAAATATATATAAAACTATTTACTTGTGGATCTAATGGCCTAAAACATTTCAATCATCTAACATTTGATCCAATGCCTCAGATTCAACACCATCAAAAACCCTTTGGGCACCCAAAATACTGATGTTTGACAGCGGTAAACCAAATTTTCAAAAACCTTTGCATGAAATTTTCATAATCTTACATATATTTATGGGTTATTATTGGTTGATTGAAATGGAGTTGTCTACCAACCCAACAGAATAGCCCTGACGACGGTTTTTTGCTGGTGTAAAAAAAAATTCAAAAATGTTTTACTTCACAAAATTATATTTCAGGGAATGCAAATTCTTTAGAGTTGACAATCATGATCATTTTAGTATTTTAGTTAAATAGGTTTATTTATTTTGGAATGGCGGAACATATGTGTTGATAAAATCTAATACATATTTATTATCAAATTTAAAACATAAAAAATAACTAAATTATAATTTTATTTTTATTATTAAACAATAATTAATTATGCAAGTTGAGTTAATTTTAATTAAAAATATTAAAAAAAATCAATAATCTCAAGCTCATTAAGATCACTGGATTTGTTCTTGATATTATTATTATTATTATCCAATTTTAAGGTCAAAGCCAAGGGAGACACCAAATTGGTGTATGAGACCTCCTTATTTGTCGACACCAAATTGGTGTATGAGACCTCAATGTTTGGACAATCTGAGCCTTGATATCTTTTTAGAGGATTAGTTAAATAAACAATAGTATTCTTTCTCAAGTCATCAAGAAAGGAGTTGTCTACCAATGCAACAGAATAGTGCCTGAATCCGGTAATTTTTTTTTCAAAAAATCAGGTAGTTGGAGTGTTTGGATTGCATTTTTTATGGTGGAAATGGATTTAGCACCATCAAAAACTCTTAGGACACCCAAAATACTGTAGTTTACCGACTGTAAACCAGATTTTCAAAAAACTTTGCCTGAATTTTTCATAATCTTACTCAAATTTCTGGGTTATTTATTGAAGATTGCAACAAGAAACAGTGAAGGAGGCATCTTGAAACATCATTCCTGATCCTAGTTGGAAAATGATCACCTAAACTAGGTGGGGCCCACACAGGTGATTTTTGTCGCAAAGTCTATTTTTAGACTATGTCTATTTTTAGACATGTCGATCATATTCTATGAGTTGCGAGATGCTATTTGTGGATGGCTGGTCAAGTTGGAAAAATAGATGGAATTCTATTTTTAGACATATTGGGCAGAGTCTATTTTTAGACTGCCAGTCTAAAAATAGATATGTCGAATATTATTAGCTCTTAATAATATTTGGACTCTAAACATTAACTTATTCTCTTGGAGCACTTCAATTAAGTGCACAGATGCGGCACAACAACTGATAGAAGGAATTACGCTATTCCTGAGGGTTTACTGGAGCTATTGCATGGAGTACTTCAGTTAGAACTCATGTGATAGATTTTGGTGGAGTTGTAGAAGTAGTTGGTGGAGTTGTGTTCAGTTTAACTCAGTTAGACTTAGTTGAGCTAGTTGTATCTACTCTAACTGATTGATACAATAGTGAGAGTGGTGTGGATTAATTATTAATTAATTTAATAAATATTAACTCATTAATCAACTGAAGAATACATCAGTTAACTACAGTGCATGGACAGTTCAGTGGAGACCAGTGGAGAGGTAGGTGAAAGAGCAAGTGTGACTATCAGTTGTGACTATAGTGTTGCATTGTTTGCACCACAAATTTAGTAGAGATTCCTTTAAGGATTGCGTGAGCAAGGTTGAAGAAATTGGAGTTCATCCAAAGCCATTCTTCAACAGGGATTGCGTAGTAGAGGCAGGCTAAAGGCTGGCAAAGTTCGGTGCATGGATTTGCAAGATCGGGCCTGATTAGTGTGTGACGATTGTATTGTACTGAGAGCTTGTGAGAAGCTTTGTATGAGGATTGTTACATGATCTCTATGACATATATTATATATAAATAGTTTGGGTTTTTAGCTTCAGGCTTTCTCGTTAAAACAACTATGTGAATGTGTGTGAATTTTTATGGTTTCATGTGTGCATTGCAATTGATTTAATTTCCGCATGTGATGATCAATGGTGGAATAGATTCTGTATTGTGCATGAAGTTAAAATAGTGTGTGATCAGGATAATCTTGGACATATGCATGCGTAGTGCATAAAATTTCTACATGGTATCAAAGCGGTTGATCATTGGAGAAAATTGCAATTATTGAAGCGGTTGAGTTTTGTGCTGGTGGAATTCGAATTTGCTGTAGTGTTTTCTTGGTGTCGAAGTTGAGCATTCATTGAAATGTATTTCAACGGATTGTGATTGGAGTATGCCCTTGATGGCAACTTGAATTATATTGCATGGAAGGATAGGATGGAGGCGGTGCTAGAGGATAATGGGTTGAAGGAGTTCATAGATGCTCATATTCCTAAACCGGGTTCTAGCGATGCAGTCGTGCTTGACGCATGGAAAAAGAAGGTAGCAAGGTGTCGAAGGATTCTGTTGGAAGGTGTGAAGGATCACATTGTGTCCAGCCTTCATGGTAAAGCCACTCCATTCTTGATGTGGAAGGATTTGACAGAATTGTTCCAAAGCAGAAGTGACCAGACGAAGTTGGCGCTTAAAGACAAGCTCAGGAAAATAAAAATGGAGAAGAATGACACTATTCCGGTATACTTGAAAAAGTTTTTCCACTGCAGGGATGAGCTTGGGAGTGTAGGAGTTAGTGTGGATGAAGAAGACTTGGTGAGCTTGGCTCTCCTTGGGCTTCCGAAGAGTTGGCATAGCTACGAGGACTCTATTAATGGTCGGGAGAAACTGCCAGGATGGGAGTGACTTTGGTCGGATCTCGTGCAGGAGGAGATAAGGCGGAGTACCAGGGATGGCTCTTCATCAAAGAATGATGATGAAGAGGATTGCGCTTTGGCTACCAAAGGGAGGAAAGGGAAGGGGAAGAAAAATCCTTCTCAATCCGGTGCAGATGGCAAAGAGCGTGACATGTCCAAAGTGAAGTGTTTTCACTGTCATGAACATGGGCACTTCGCCACAAATTGTCTGAAGAAGAACAAGCAGGCTGCTGGAGCTACAGCTGGTGAGGCTCTTGCCTCGCAATTTGAGCTAGACTTCTCATTGATCGCATGCATGGTGTATAGTGCATTGGGATCGGGGTGGTACTTTGATAGTGGTGCTTCCTTTCACATGACGGGAGATGTGAATCTTTTCAGTGACTTGGTGGAGAAAGATCTCCAGTTGCATGTTGAGTTGGGTGAAAATGGACGATACAATGCAACGGACATTGGTACCATTACCTTTCAGAGGGAGTCAGGTAAACTCATTCTTTTACAAGATGTAGTGCATGTTCCAGGTTTAAAGAAGAATTTAATCTTAGTCACAATGTTAGAGGATAAAGGGTATGATGTTGTCTTTAGTGAAGGAAAATTTTTCCTTTAGTACAAAGCAACAAGACAAGTCAAGAAGGTTGGGATTCGAGCCAAGAATCTCTACAGACTTGAAGTAGATGGGATTTCTACGGAGCTTCCTACTGTTGGGAAGTGCAAGAAAGCCATGCAATTGAAGCTTGAGAGGGAGCAGGATTTGCATGCAGGTAAGAGTGAACCTCGGGATGTGGAGCAGCCGCAAGATGAGGATCATGGAGTGGAAGAAACCACTCATGCAGAGAAATTTCGTGCCAGATGGGCAGAGGGAGTGCATGCAACTATACCACCATGTGAGAGGTGGGGCGACATGCATGATTAATCCCAGGAGGATATTTCTGGGCAGGATTCATGGAGATGGTGTGGATCTCATGAATTGAACCTGGCTACGAGGTGCCCACATAGTAGCGGCAGCATGATCAGTTGGGTTGATGCAGGCAGATCAAAGTGACAGTGTCGGATACGGGAGCGCGGTTCAGAGTTGACAGCAAGTGCAGAGTTCAACAGCGCAGTGGTTCCTGAAGACATGTGCAGTAACTAAGTTGAAAGTGCAGAAGTGTCCTCAGACACACAACTTTATTGATCAAGCAAAAATATTACATAGCAAATTACAGGAGTTTACACACGTAAACTCACACTCTCACATTCTCTCATTACACATTACAATGAAAATAGGAAACTAACCTATTTATAAGCTCTATGCTCTAACTTAATCTAGTTATGGATCACTTGGAAAATAAATAAGTGTCCATTTACAATAAATGAGCTTCTAACCAAACTACTAACTTTACTCCTAACTTAGAGCCTAGGAAACGACTCTTTTCTAGAGTCCTAATTTTTAATAACAAATTTCTATTTCTAAATATCTCAAAGATTTATTAAATATTCTAGAATAATAATTATTAATTAAATATCTTAAATTAATAATTATTTTATTCAAACACTATAACCTATGATAAAATTTATTTTTGGATCATCTAACATTCCCCCCTATGATCCAAAGATACATTACAACAGATACCAAGTTCATCCCTGAAATTAGTAAACTTTATTCTACCAAGAGGTTTTGTGAAAATGTCGGAGGTCTGATCTTCTGAAGGGAAAAACACTGGCTTGATGAGGTCCTTTGCAATGAGAGATCTGATATGATGATACTTGGTGTCCACATGCTTTGTCTTTGAATGGAAAACTGGATTCTTGGCAAGCTTTATTGCTTATTGATTGTCGATGAATAATGAAGTAGGTTCTGCTGGAGGAATCCCTAAGTCCTGTAAAACTCGACGTAACCAAACAATCTCACATGCTGCTTCCCATGCTGAAATGTACTCTGCTTCTGCTGAAGAAGTGGCCAATGTAGTTTGCTTCTTGCAACTCTAGGAAACTGCAGCTGACCCCATGTTCATTAAGTAACTTGAGGTTGATGCCCTGTCATCAATACTGCTAGAAAAGTCGACATCTGAAAATCCACCAAGTACAAAATTTTTAGTCTTTTTGTAAAGAAGACCAAAATCTTTTGTTCCTTGGATATATCGAAGAACTCTTTTGGCTGCATTCCAGTGGCTGTCTAATGGTTCCTGCATAAAACGTGAAAGAATACTGACTGCATAAGATAGATCAGGACGAGTGGTGGTCAAATAAATCAACCTGCCAATCAACTGTCTGTAAGTAGTGCTGTCCACTTTCCCCCCCCCTTCAAATTTTGAAAGTTTTAAGTTTTGTTTCATAGGGGTAAGGAAAAGCTTACAATCTTGCATTCCAAATCGCTGAAGAATTTCTGCTGCATATTTACTCTGGGAAATGAAGATCTGATGTGGACGTTGGAATACTTCAACTCCAAGATAGTAGTGAAGTAGTCCCAAATCTGTCATCTTAAAACTTGCATGTAATTCCTTTTTCACCTGTTCAATGTGATCATCATTGTTGCCTGTGATGATCAAATCATCGACATACATAATGAGAATGACCAGATATTTTCCCTGTTGGCACACATACAAAGTATCATCAGATTCACTGCGATGAAAACCAACTTTGGGAAGGTATTCATCCATTTTGGCATACCAAGCGCGGGGAGCTTGTTTTAATCCATATAAAGCCTTGATTAATTTTTAGACTTTATGTTCTTGCCCTTCAACTTCAAACCTTGGTGGTTGTGTCATATATACATCTTCCTGTAAGTCCCCGTTGAGAAAAGCGCTTTTGACATCCATTTGATGAACTTTCCACCCTATCTGAGTTGCTAAGGCAAGTGTGAGGCGGATGGTGTTCCATTTAGCTGTGGGAGCAAAGGTTTCCTCATAATCGATCCCTTCCTGCTGCGCAAAACCTTTAGCAACAAGTCGTGCTTTATACTTGTCAATATCACCATTTTGCTTGTACTTAATTCGATAAACCCATTTGCATCTAATAGGTTTAACATGCTGAGGACAATCAACAAGTTGCCAAGTGTTGTTGTCTTGAACTGCCTGATATTCATCAACCATTTCTTGTTGCCACGCTTTATGTTTTACTGCCTCTTGAAAAGAAGAAGTTTCAGTAAAATCATTTTCTATCAAAGCAAAATTGCCTTAATTTCGTTTTTATGCCCTTGTTCCTGTTTTGTTTTGTTCATTAGGCCTTACATCTTTCAATAGTTGAACTGCCCATTTTGGAAGTTGTTGCTCACTTGTTTGAGGTTCTGAGAAGTCTCCATCATTGTAAAGGGGATTAATGTACACTGATGTTCGTCATTCAGGTGGTGAATTTGGAGAATCACTGTCAGAAGAACTGCTGCTGCTTGGAGACGCTGATGAACTGCTAGAAGACCCAGATGACTTTGTTGAAGTAGTTGGACTGGATGACTCATCTTCAGAGGAAGGAAAATCAAGTTCATACCAATTTGGTGAAGTTGGTTGACTTTGCATATTTCCTTTCCTTTTACTGCCTTTAGTTTTTAACTCTTGAAGAAGACTTTCGATTTCTTCATCACTCTTACTCTCTGTTTCATCAAAAATGACATCCCTGCTCACAATAAATTTCCATTTGTCAAAAGACGATACCCTTTATTTTCATCTGAATAGCCAATCGTGGTGCATTTCAAACTTCTTGGATCAAGCTTAGTTCACTTTTCTTTGGGAACTAAGGCATAACAGATGGATCCAAAAACTCGAAGATGTTTAATTTTAGGTTTGAAACCAAACCAAGCTTCATAAGGGGTGATTCCTTCTAAAGAAGTAGTTGGAGATTTGTTTCTTAGATAGACAGCTGTATGGATTGCTTCTGCCCAATATGTTGGACTTAACGCTTTGAAAGTTAACATGGATCTCGCCATGCCTAACAATGTGCGATTCATCCTTTCTACAACTCCATTTTGCTGAGGAGTGTAAACATTTGTAAGATGTCTTCTGATGCCATTTTCACTGCAATAAGTTTTGAATTCATTTGAATTGAATTCTCCCCCATTATCTGTCCTGAGAGTACCTATCTTTTCTTTGGCTTCATTTTCAACAAGTTGTCGAAAAATTTTAAATTTCTCAAATGCTTCTGACTTGTTTTTCAAAAAGTAAATCCAGGTCATTCTACTGAAATCATCAATAAATAGCAAGAAATATTTTCAACCACCTAATGAAGTTTGTAGTGGACCACACACATCACTGTGAACTAGTTGCAGCAGTCTGTTTTCATGCCATGTACTTGTTGGAAAACTTTCTCGACTCTGTTTGCCATAAATGCAGGCTTCACATTTAGCATTTTCTTTGTTGAAAGTCAGAAGTCCTTTAACCATCCCTTGTTTATGCAATTGAGAAAGACCGTCAAAATTCAAATGTCCATATCTTACATGCAATAATCTTATAGGTGAAATTCCTGTAGTAACTGCCCCTGCAAAATCATAATGCTTTGGAATAACTGTCCCTTTCATCCTTAACAGTTTTCCGTCTTCATATCTTGTCATCACTGTTTGGAAGTTCTGTTTGACTGAATTAATCTTAACTAAGCCATCTTCCATAATTATTTAATGTCCTGCTTGTCGAATCATGACCAAAGACAACAATTTTTTCTTAAAGGTGGGAACATACCACACATTGGAAATCAATTTTTCTCCAATGTCAGGGAGAAAAACTTTGATTGCACCTTTTCCATAAGGCGTATGTTTTGTATCATCTGCTAGAAAGATGGAATTAAGATGGCACTCTTGAAAATTCCAAAAGAAATCTCGTCTACAGGTCATGTGCTGAGTCGCTCCTGAATCCAAAATCCAAGCATCTTCATAATCACTCTTAATATAGGAGGAAAGTTGGATTGCTGGTGAAGAAGTGAAGACATATTCTGAGTCATTATCATCTTGATCTTGATCATTTGAAAATTGTGCTGAAGGCTGTTGAAACTTAGAAATTTTATTGATAGATGTGCGACAATCTGAAGCATAGTGACCAACTTTGTTACATCGCCTGCAAAAAATTTGACTCAAATCGGTGCCTCTTCCTTGAGACTGTCCTCGACCTCTGCTTTTTCCTCTATTTTGAGATTGTCCTTTCCCTAGATTCTGTCCTGTGCCTTGCTGAGATCCTCTGTTTTGATTGTTGCCTCTGCCTTGAGAATTGTTTATGCCTGAATTGGAGACTCTGTTGGAGTTGTTTCCTCTGTGTTGACTACGACCACGACCTTGCGCTGCTTGATTTTGATTAAAATTACCTTTGCCTTTGTTTTTGGAATTTTCAGCTGAGGAGTTGCTAGTACTGGCTTCTGTGAGAAAAACATCTTCACCAACTTTCTTTTTCTTCCCAAAATTTTTATCATGTTGAGTCAACATTTCGCAGAGCTCATCAAACTTGAGCTTTTCTAACTTTGCAGTAAGCTGTAGAGTTTCCAAAAAATGTGTGTAGGAAGAAGGAAGCCCATCAATTAAAATTGTGACCATAAAACTATCATCAACTGCTTGAAAACCAACATTAACAATTTCCTGCTTAATATTCTTAAGTTTGGAGATGTATTCAAGAATATCTCCTTCTTGAGTCAATTTTTGATGCAACAATTTTAATTGTAGGTCAACTCTTTTTGATTGAGGCTGAGTATCAAACAACTCTTTAAAAGTTCTCAAAGCAGACCATGCATCTTTAGCATTTTCGATGTGGACATACATTTCATCATTGACAGAGGATTTAATGAGAGCTAATGCTTTGGCGTTTTTAACTTCCCATTTTGCTAGCGCAACTGCATTTGTAGGTTTATTTGGCTTTACATCTCCATCAAAAATATCATGCCATAGTTCATTATAAACAAGAGTGCTTTCAATGAGGCGTTTCCATGTTTTGTAAGATTTTGAGCCTTCAAGTTTGTCGGAATCAGAAAAGAAATTAAACAACGTAGACATTGTAGTGTTAATACTTCACACCACAAATTAAGCTCCAAAAAATATCAAGATGCGCAACACAACAACAACACATGACGCAAAAAACGAACTATCGGGGCTTGGCCTTGACCCTCGAATAGTCGTCAAAACAGGAGAAAATTGACTGAGCTTTGCACTTGGCTCTAGTCAATTTCTCAAATATTTACAAGGCAACTTTCAAAATTTGACTTTTACAATAGTGCTCTTGCACAATCTGGTAAAAGAAAAGTTACCCCCCCTAAAAGTAAAATTACTTTGAGTCACACTATCACTCCATAAACAAATTACAAAGCACAAATCTCCTTATTACTCTAAAAAAAATAAAAATTACAATACCTTTATTACTCCAGTAACAAAATATTACAATGCTCTAAAAAATTTCTACTTATTTCTCCAAATTCCTCCCAATCTGCCACTCCTTTATTTTAAAAAACAAAGAACTTCCTTATCTCTCCAAAAACGTCCTTCGCACATCACATGCACATCACATTAATTCATCACAGCACACGCACAACATATTGAACTCACAACACATTAATTCATTGAGGAAATCAAGAAAAAAAACGATGTCAATAACTGTCGCTGTAAAAAAAAAAGCTGTCTCGTTCTACTGTCAACGCTTGGCATCTCTACGGCCGACAAAAGGGATATGTTTGTTGTGCAAGTGAACTCATATTTTAAATGTTGGCACAGGTGGTTCAATTGAATGCTGGTTCTAATTAAATGCGGCTTCAATAAGATTTGTTGGTTCTTAATAAATGCAGAAACCCATCATTTAGATATAGGCATTGCTGGTTCAGTATTACAGCTCTTGCCCATTTGAAAGTAGTTGTTCTGTTTTTCGTGGATGTTTCGGGGTCTTGCGGCTACACCATCGCACAACAAGCTGCATTGTTTCATAGCATAAAACCTCTGTTTGCAAATAAGCCTCTGATCGTTGTGTGCAACAAGATTGATTTGCAGCCCTTGGAGGGTCTTCCTGAGGACGATGCAAATTTGATAGGGAGATGAAGGCGGAGGCTGCCACTTAAACGTTGTTCTTAATGTAAAATCGATTTGCAGAATCAATGCCAATTAAACATTGCCAATCGATGCAAATTAAACACTGTTCTTAATGCGGAATCCAATTACACAGCGATGTTTCAGAATCGATTGTTCAGAATCGATATTTTAGAATTGATGTTCATAATTGATTATTTGCAGAATCGATATTTAAGAATTGATATTTCAGAATCGATTTTTTGCATAATCGATGTTCATTATAAAATGCTTTAAAATGTGAATGCACAGACCGATGTTCAATCACCTCATTTTTTTTTTTTTTACTACTCAAAATGAAAAATCGATGTTCATTATAAAATGCTTTAAAATTAAATTATATAGTGCTTTCCCTTTTTTTACTTCACTCAAACAATTTGAAACTGAAACTTCACTTAGATTTTGCCTTGGCTTTTAAAAAAAATTATTTTAGAATTTACAAATCTAAAATCCAATAAAAAATTTGACAAATTTCATACCAATCTTTTGCTGATCACTTCAACGGAGTTGAGTTTTCCACGACCTGGTAGAGCTGGAATCTCCTCCTCACAGCGTTACCGTGGCTCTGATACCACATGAAAGTGCAGAAGTGTCCTCAGACACACAACTTTATTGATCAAGCAAAAAGATTACATAGCAAATTACAGGAGTTTACACACGTAAACTCACACTCTCACATTCTCTCATTACACATTACAATGAAAATAGGAAACTAACCTATTTATAAGCTCTATGCTCTAACTTAATCTAGTTATGGATCACTTGGAAAATAAACAAGTGTCCATTTACAATAAATGAGCTTCTAACCACTCTACTAACTTCACTCCTAACTTAGAGCCTAGGAAACGACTCTTTTCTAGAGTCCTAATTTTCAATAACAAATTTCTATTTCTAAATATCTCAAAGATTTATTAAATATTCTAGAATAATAATTATTAATTTAATATCTTAAATTAATAATTATTTTATTCAAACACTATAACCTATGATAAAATTTATTTTTGGTTCCACATGAGATGGTGTGGATCTCATGAATTGAACCTGGCTACGAGGTGCCCACATAGCAGCAGCAGCATGGTCAGTTGGATTGATGCAGGCAGATCAAAGTGACTGTGTCGGATACTGGAGCGTGGTTCAAAGTTGACAGCAAGTGCAGAGTGCATGGGTGCAGAGTTCAACAACGCAGTGGTTCCTGAAGACATGTGCAGTAGCTAAGTAGAAGTCGAATACTTTGATGATAGATGCATCAGATTGATTGATTTTTTTGGAGCCTATTCAGTTTTAGAAGAGTTGCAGAGCAGATGCATGGAGTTGCATGGCGCTTACAAAGGTTGCAGAGCGAATGCATGGAGTTGCATGTCGCATGCAAAGACAATCCCACTAGAGAATTTGGCGGAAATTCCGACGGCCAATACGTCGCTATTCCGACACATAGTCGTCGCAAGAGCGACAGTTCGGGGGCAGAAAAACTGTGGTTTGTCATGCCGTTGCCGTTCCGACGCACGTAAAAAGTGTCGCACTATCGACACTTCTTCCGTCGTTCCGAACAAGCGTCACTCTTCCGACGTCTCACAAACCGTCGCGCCTCCGACGTTTGTAAACTGTCGCACTTCCGATGAAATGTGGTTCGACGTTTGGAACGTCGCTCTTCCGACGCTTGTAAACTGTCACATTCCGACTCAACGTGGTCCGACGTTTTGGACGTCTCTCTTCCGACGCTTGTAAACCGTCGCAATTCCCACTAAACGTGGTCCGACGTTTTGGACGTCGCTCTTCCGACACTTGTAAACCGTCGCAATTCCGATTAAACGTGGTCCGACATTTTGGACGTCGCTCTTCCGACGTCTGTAAGATGTCGCAATTCCGACGATATGTGGTCCGACGTTTGGAGCGTCGCTCTTCCGACGTTTTCATACTGTCTCTCTTCCGACGTTTCTGGGTTGTCGCAGTTCCGACGTCTACAAGGCGTCGGTAGACCGACGGAGGGTTCAATTTAAAAAAAAAAAATTGAAATTTTAAAAGACGAGAAACGCTGTTTTGAATATATTATATGAAGTAAAACAGTCCATGAAAGTGAAATAACAGTATGTAGAATAGTAAAGCAACAGATAGAGTACCGACGTCCATTGTTCCAAATACAAATTAAAGTACCCAAAACCCTGCAACAGAGAAAAACGCTAATCATAATCATGTGAGGAGTGTGATATGTCCAAAATATAAAAATACCATCAGAACATATCAATAAACCAGCAACATAGACCAGCATCGCTAGTTTTGAAGGCAGAGTGATAAACATTAATCATTTTTTTTTTTCACAAGAGAAAAAACGCTATTTTGAATATATTATATGAAGTAAAACAGTCCATGAAGTCATTACATTTTCACATCTGAAGATTGGAACCCAAATATCCATCCAGAAAAGTGGAAGTCCCACCCCAGACAGTGATAGAAAAATACCCCATGTCACATACAGGAACTTGATATAAAACCCAGTAATGGTCCACATGGAGATTATCGACAAATCCGAGAAAGCATCCAAATATGCCCGAGGCATCTATAAGAAAGTGAAATAGCAGTATGTAGAATACTAAAACAACAGATAGAGTACTAACGTCCATTGTTCCAAATACAAATTAAAGTACCCAAAATCCTTGAACAGAGAAAAACGCTAATGATGTGAGGAGTGTGATATGTCCAAAATATAAAAATACCATCATACTATATCAATAAACCAGCAACATAGACCAACATCACTAGTTTTGAAGGCAGAGTGATAAACATTAATCATTTTTTTTTCACAAGAGAAAAAACGTTGTTTTGAATATATTATATGAAGTAAAACAGTCCATGATTACATTTTCACATCTGAAGATTGGAACCCAAATATCCATCCATAAAAGTGGAAGTCCCACCCCAGACAGTGATAGAAAAATACCCCATGTCACATACAGGGACTTGATATAAAACCCAGTAACGGTCCACATGGAGATTATCGACAATCCGAGAAAGCATCCAAATATGCCCGAGGCATCTATAAGAAAGTGAAATAGTAGTATGTAGAATAGTAAAGCAACAGATAGAGTACCGACGTCCATTGTTCCAAATACAAATTAAAGTACCCAAAACCCCGCAACAGAGAAAAACGTTAATCATGTGAGGAGTGTGATATGTCCAAAATATAAAAAGACCATCAGACCATATCAATAAACTAGCAACATAGACCAGCATCGCTAGTTTTGAAGGCAGAGTGATAAACATTAATCATTTTTTTTTCACAAGAGAAAAACGATGTTTTGAATATATTATATGAAGTAAAACAGTCCATGAAATCATTACATTTTCACATCTGAAGATTGGAACCCAAATATACATCCAGAAAAGTGGAAGTCCCACCCCAGACAGTGATAGAAAAATACCCCATGTCACATACAACGACTTGATATAAAACCTAGTAACGGTCCACATGGAGATTATCGACAATCTGAGAAAGCATCCAAATATGCCCAAGGCATCTATAAGAAAGTGAAATAGCAGTATGTAGAATAGTAAAGCAACAGATAGAGTACGTACCGACACCCATTGTTCCAAATACAAATTAAAGTACCCAAAATCCTTGAACAGAGAAAAACGCTAATCATGTGAGGAGTGTGATATGTCCAAAATATAAAAAGACCATTAGACCATATCAATAAACCAGCATCGCTAGTTTTGAAGGCAGAGTGATAAACATTAATCATTTTTTTTTCACAAGAGAAAAAACGTTGTTTTGAATATATTATATGAAGTAAAATAGTCCATGAAGTCATTACATTTTCACATCCGAAGATTGGAACCCAAATATCCATCCAGAAAAGTGGAAGTCCCACCCCAGACAATGATAGAAAAATACCCCATGTCACATACAGGGACATGATATAAAACCCAGTAACGGTCCACATCAGTATATGAAGTAAAACAGTCCATGAAAGTGAAATAGCAGTATGTAGAATAGTAAAGCAACAGATAGAGTACCGACGTCCATTGTTCCAAATACAAATTAAAGTACCCAAAACCCTACAACAGTGAAGTAAAACAGTCCATGAAAGTGAAATAACAGTATGTAGAATAGTAAAGCAACAGATAGAGTACCGACGTCCATTGTTCCAAATACAAATTAAAGTACCCAAAACCATGCAACAGAGAAAAACGCTAATCATAATCATGTGAGGAGTGTGATATGTCCAAAATATAAAAAGACCATCAGACCATATCAATAAACCAGCAACATAGACCAGCATCGCTAGTTTTGAAGGCGGAGTGATAAACATTAATCATTTTTTTTTCACAAGAGAAAAAACGTTGTTTTGAATATATTATATGAAGTAAAACAGTCCATGAAATCATTACATTTTCACATCTGAAGATTGGAACCCAAATATACATCCAGAAAAGTGGAAGTCCCACCCCAGACATTGATAGAAAAATACCCCATGTCACATACAGGGACTTGATATAAAACCCAGTAACGGTCCACATGGAGATTATCGACAATCTGAGAAAGCATCCAAATATGCTCGAGGCATCTATAAGAAAGTGAAATAGCGGTATGTAGAATAGTAAAGCAACAGATAGAGTACCGACGTCCATTGTTCCAAATACAAATTAAAGTACCCAAAATCCTTGAACAGAGAAAAACGCTAATCATGTGAGTGTGATATGTCCAAAATATAAAAAGACCATCGGACCATATCAATAAACCAGCAACATAGACCAGCATCGCTAGTTTTGAAGGCAGAGTGATAAACATTAATCATTTTTTTTTCACAAGAGAAAAAACGATGTTTTCAATATATTGTATGAAGTAAAACAGTCCATGAAGTCATTACATTTTCACATCTTAAGATTGGAACCCAAATATCCATCCAGAAAAGTGGAAGTCCCACCCCAGACAATGATAGAAAAATACCCCATGTCACATACGGCGACTTGATATAAAACCCAGTAACGGTCCACATGGAGATTATCGACAATCTGAGAAAGCATCCAAATATGCCCAAGGCATCTATAAGAAAGTGAAATAGCAGTATGTAGAATAGTAAAGCAACAGATAGAGTACGTACCGACGTCCATTGTTCCAAATACAAATTAAAGTACCCAAAATTCTTGAACAGAGAAAAACGCTAATCATGTGAGGAGTGTGATATGTCCAAAATATAAAAAGACCATCAGACCATATCAATAAACCAGCAACATAGACCAGCATCGCTAGTTTTGAAGGCAGAATGATAAACATTAATCATTTTTTTTTGAGAAGAGAAAAAATGCTATTTTGAATATATTATATGAAGTAAAACAGTCCATGAAGTCATTACATTTTCACATCTGAAGATTGGAACCCAAATATCCATCCAGAAAAGTGGAAGTCCCACCCGAGACAATGATAGAAAAATACCCCATGTCACATACAAGGACATGATATAAAATCCAGTAACGGTCCACATGGAGATTATCGACAATCTGAGAAAGCATTCAAATATGCCCGAGGCATCTATAAGAAAGTGAAATAGTAGTATGTAGAGCAGTAAAGCAACAGATAGAGTACCGACGTCCATTGTTCCAAATACAAATTAAAGTACCCAAAATCCTTGAACAGATCAAGAAAAACGCTAATCATGTGAGAATTCAAAGTAAAGTTAATCTATTAACATTGTGAATAAAATTACACCGAAGTCAAAAACATTTCCTGGCCATACTCATGGCAAATTTGTCATCAAAAAATCAAAAAATTAAGAAGACTGCCCTCATACGGGGAAACCAGTCTTGAACGTTTAATTTACGGAATTCAAAAATATTACTTAAAGGTCCAGCACAGTAAAATAAACTAAAAGCAGCCCAATTAACTGGGCCTGCTAAGCAAGAAAAACAAA